>LGTU01000299.1:0-55794 GCA_001314425.1 Phytophthora pluvialis
TTTTTCAACTGTTCCACGTAGACCGTGAGCCGTTTCCCTCCTTTAAGAAATCTCAGGATTGGTATGACATCAAGTTGCTAAGAGGTCGTCAAAGAACAAAATCCATCACGTACGAAACTCACAAGAAGAGTTACGAAGCAGTGTTTCAACATCTAGGACTGTCGTTCAACAAAAAGGCGCACATTAATCGACAGCAAGGCGTGCGGCAACGTGAGAACTCATATGTTGATGTATCCCAGACTCGTCGGCACGGTAGATGAGGAATGGATACGTGCGAAGAAGTATACGCAGCCCCTCTTGCCCACGAGCAATGCGTGCGCTCTCGGCCATCCTCCTCGCTCACGATTTTATTTTCTCGAACGTGCATCAATCGATCCACCACTTGAATTGCAGCGCCTTGTGTTTCCAGATATTGAACGGTGCCAAAAACAAATTTCAGAAGGACACTGGGAAGACAATTTAGCTGCACGTGGATTTCTCGAGTTACTACTGTACCTGCGCGTTGTTTTCCTTCAAGATTGTGCTGTTTTATTTGACCTCCTGCCTGCTCGAATCCACCAGNAGCAAATTTCTACACAGCACGCAGAAGTCATGCAAAGCTTAGCCGTTCGTCACGCAGATATTGTGCGATTATTAGCAGAAACAAATAGCAGCCTCACCTCATTATTGCGGGGCGAAATGACATTCCGCCTTATGCCAGCCGAAAACGTCAGCACCAATATCAGCACTACTGAACCACCCACCGAGCGGTCAGTCCCTGACAGAGCGTCTAGCGAAGTTCCACACAACAACAGTGACTTACCGCAACATTCTGTGAGCAGGGGTGTTTGCACTGTTCGCGAGCTGTGGACCGAATGGCACGTCGGGCTATCCAATCACCCATCTATTGAGCACCTCGAAAAAACGTATGGACGCAAGTGGTGATTGTCGTCAAAAGAAGCCAAGTTTTTCTCTAGACGATACTGCGTGACCAAATACGTACGTTCTCTAGCAAGGCGAGGCTTAGCCGTTGAGGCCGCTCTCGATCGAGCTGAAACGGAGAGAGGAAAAAGAAGCATCGATGCGTTCTCAAAGCACCTAAATAGCAGAAAACATTCTAAGTATTAGTTGGAATGGCACCTCAGCGAACTTGCACAAGCCATGGATTTGGGCCGCACCTTGAATGATCAGATCCATGTTGTAATTGGCAAAATTCGATTGATTTTGTCGACAGCATTCCTCGATATGCAGTCTGTACCACTCAACACGATACCAGGCCCGTCGTGGGTACGGCAGCAGCATGGGTGTTGATCTGGCCTGGTCCAATATCCGCCGTGCTACAACCCAGCTCAGAGTTACGCAGGCCGTGGTCGTCGTCAGGCCTGGTCATGCTGCAGCCGAGCGTCAGAGCTGTGCACACTGCGATCGTCGTCAGGCCTGGTCGTGCTGCAGCCGAGCTTCAGAGCTGTGCACACTGCGGTCGTCGTCAGGACGTAGTCAGGGTGTGTACGAAGAAGGCGGAGAATAACGTCGCCAGCAGCTTACCATGGCGCAGTGCGAACACGGCGGCAGCTATCTTGGAGTGATTGTTTTTGTGTGAGGGAGAAGAACTGCTGGTGAACCAATAAAAATGCTGTCTTCAGGTCATGACCTGTTTCTGATATCTGCCGGGTAACAGCTGACTTTTGCATGGTACGCAAGAATGCCAAGTCACCAGGTCAGGACCAAGACACGACTTTATCTTTTTTACTTAAAAATATCAGGCGGTCCCGGTAAGAGAAGGGAGCGATCAAGGGAACACAGAAAACACAATTTACAAAATCTGAAAACACTGTCCGATGGACCAGTCATTGGCGTCGGCATGGTGGGCGATGACGAGCGCTTGCCTCAGCACGAGTGCCGTAGCATGGAGTTTTAGACAAATATCTATCTAGTGGTAGTATTTTACTGGGAATTCCGAAGAATGAGGGATGGACAGCTCTCAACTGCGTGCGCGTGAGCGTATCCTCAGTCAACCTTCGTGCGACAACCATAATGTTACTGCAACGACTACTACGGCTTCAACTTGCCGAGAGAGAGCACCCCACAAGAGCACCACACAGTAGTGGCGTCTCTATTTCAAGTTAGCAGGATTCAGGTAGTGCGCCATCGCGCGCTTCGCTACAAGAATATCGATCGGGAAGCGAGCACTGCAGATCATGCATCCGGGTTTGATCCAGCGGTGGTAGGGTGGCTGCACTAATTAAAGGGCTAAGCGATTCAGTAGAAGACATTTCAGAAGCGAGCACTGCAGAGCATGCATCCGGGTTTGATCCAGCGGTGGAAGGATGGCTGCATAATAGAGAGCTAAAGCGATCCGCTCACTGTTGTACAGTTCCTGATTTAACAATGAAAATAGCGTATAATATATACGCTATTTTTTAGCGCGGACGACAAGAAAAAGAGAAAAAAAAGATATTCCCAGCGTAAGTCGCAGACGACCTCGTCTTGATGCAAAAGTAACGACCGCGATTAGTTATTTTTCTAGCTTTCACCGTTTTGGTCCATTTTTACCCTCCTCTTAGCGGGATTGCCTGCTATTTGGTGTGAGATGTAGCAAGACTTTGTCTGCGTTTGTTCTGCTCGTACTTAGTCGAACTATTTGTGTGTATGTACTTTGGTACAAAATGTACAAGCGGCAAGTCGAAGTGGCTTGAGTCAGGTGACGTGCAAACTATTACCTTGTTAATGGAGTCTCCTCTTATACGTCTTTATGACCGACTACGGGCAAAGCTGGCAATCACAGAGTGTAACATGCAGTGAATTCAACCAATTGGTAGGCATTTGATACGTTAGTTAGACTGGGTGGGACCTAGAATCCCGCTAGGGGCCGCTCCACGCAATCATAGTGATGTTTGCAACAATCACGGCAACCACAACCATATTGGGTTGCTGAACTAGAGGCATGCAAATGCTAGCGTCTTCAGTGAGGTGCATTAACGGCATACGACACCGTTATCTAGTTAACGGTGTTGTATGCCATTGGCAATGAGTGCATCTGCATATCATTGTACTAGCATGCCTCCTGCGCGTCACCAAGTGGTGCATCCCGCTCTCTTTACGGGATGTCTTCTGCAATCTTTGAAGTCGCGTTGCGATGTTCTGGTAGCGTGTTTACCACCCCCGTCCACACACACGACGCAACGTTGGCTGCGTTCAGCCGTGGCGAGCACACGCTCTGGGGGCCTGAAACAACCCATATATGCTATCGACTAAATCAAATAACAACACACAAATTTACTGATGCCAGTACACGCTATAGTGCTGGGTAACTTGGACAAGCTCAGGTCTCGCTTGTGGGAGCTTGGCTCATCGGACATTGTCGAATGCTCATGGTAATGCATTTTTCTGCGCCAGACGCATACAAATTCGAGAGAGTCTTTCATTTACGCCAAAAAGAACAGCAAATGTGTGGAGCCATTTTGGCCGAATATAACTTGTATGCGCCAGAAGCAGAAGATAACGCAGATTTCCTGGTTTCGTCAGTCGTAGGGGGCAACGTTGGCTTCGTTTTCCAGGGAAGGTGGCGGAGTTGTCCTTGACGTGATCCTGGTAGGGATGAGTTGAGCCCCCCCCCTTCGAGTAGGACGAGGCCGCGGCTATTCACTGCATGTTGCTCATATGCTTGGAGCCGCTGACGATCTTGGACGCGAGCGATGACATGGATTCCTTGCACAAGCGAGTGTACTACTTGAACGTGTCCGAGGCCCAGCGTCCATGGAACTGGATTGTCAGCGCATCGACGCCCGCTCGACACATGTGTGTCGCGCCTCCGGACCCCAAGGAGTGTGCGCTGAAGGCCTTTGTGCACGATACACACTCTGGTACCCCAAGTTTGTTCAGGTACACCGCTGATGGAATGTTCAAGGGCAGTGACCCTCTCGTCTTGAGCAGGCATAGTGCCCCGAACACTGGGCACACGACGCGATGGCAAGAGCGGTTCAGGACTCGCAGTGTCGGGTCCCCCTGTTGGTTTGGCTTTGATCCAGTGAACCTGATGTGAACAGAGGTTTCTGCGCTTGAATTCGAAGTAGGATATCAGCCTTGGCCAATAGGAGCGATGTCTTCCGCCTTAGCACGAACCATGCAAAATTCCCGTTTCCAAGCGTTGCGATGTCGGAACGTCGCAGTAGGAAGAAGAAGGCCAGACACAGACCCCCCCCCGCAGAGAGCTTGATCGCAAGGCGTCGTCATGTCGAGGGAGGCGAAGCAGAGTTCGAGGTGGTAAATGGGGACGGGGGGTCGTGTGTCGGACCGAGGCGTCGAATCGACCGATGCCTTTTAGGAGCATGCGAATCTGTGAGTGGCCGCACGGAAAATCGGAGCCAGCCGCGACGAAGAAATGACGGATTCCGGTCAGTGTTGATGGGATGGTCGCGCTGCGGACCGAGTGGCCAGAGCCGTAGCCTTCGCGGAATCCCAAACGAACGAAGTCGGTGATTAGCTGAACACTGGTTGTGAGAGGAAGATGGCTGAGGGTGGGAGAGGTGTGTCGGCGACGGCACCAGTTGAACCATTTGCGTAGAGCCTTGACGTACTAGTTACAGCGACCGAGTGTGCACGGAGATAGAAGTCCAAATCGTGTCCAGATCGGTAGATGTGATGTTGGGGGAGACCTGTGTCGAACCACGAGTCAACGTCACAAACAAGTCAGCACTGGTGGCGCATTTTGGCCTGCGCGAACCAGCGTCCGCGATTGAGTTTTCCACCCCGGCAATTTGTGAAGACGAGAACCGAAGACTCCACTACAAGCTCAGGAGACGAATGGCGGTATGAGCGCGAATATTCCGCGATGCCATCTTGCTTTGCCAACTCACGGCGGACGTGTTATCGATGCCAAAATGCACGTACAACGGAACGGTGCCGCCGCGAGCCTCGAGAAGGGTAGCCCATGATTGTCCCCAGGCGTGGACGGCGAATGCACACGACAATACCGCGCGGTAGTTGCTGTCGAAGCCGATGCTGGGAAGTGCTTTGGACTTCTGGATCAGTTGTTGCTCAGCGTCGGTGAAGGTGTATGTCAGCGCAACCTTGTCGCTGGAACGAGAGCGCACAGTCCCGCATCGGATGTGTCCAACTCGACGATGACGTCCATTGTGGGCAGCGTGCGAAAGAAGGTGAGCGGCACGCCATTGAGCGGTGCGGAGCGAATGCTGCGTAGCCACCAGTGTAGGCCGTCTTTCATGACATTCGCGACGGCGACGGTTTGGTGACGATGCAAATGTCGCTCATGTTGCCGAAGTCGTTGTAGGAATGCCCGTGCCGGGCGGATACAAGTAGCAACGTGTCGTAAACAACCGAATAGAGATCGGTATTCCGAACGACGAAGGGTTGTGCGAGACAGGGCTGCAGCCACGGTGGCCACCGCCTTAGTCACCTTGGCGGGAGGATCGACACGGTGCCCGCGGCCGAGTCAAAAATGAGACCTAGAGCTTTTAGACGAGTGATCCATCCAGTGAACTTGTCCTCGTTAATAGCTGCCGGGCCCAACACCTGCAGCATAGCGTGCCGCAGTGAACGCTCCATGTCTTGGCAGTTGGAACTGATGTCAGCACCCACGTTGATATGATCGTCTACCCAATGGTAGCTAAAGAAGCCACGTGGGTTGAATTCGTTCGTGGTGTGGCCGTGGATAAATGAAGTTGCCCCTCCGAAAACACCGTAGTTGCCTGGGAAGCCGGACCAGCCGAAGTCTGCCGACATGTCGACCACGAGCTCATTGTCATGGTGCAAGCGACCATCGACCATGTGTGTGCAGTGGCTATGGATGCATACGTGTCAGTAAGCCGACGCGACGTCGCCGGCTTGTTTCTTGATCTCACGGCTGGGGCGTTGGACCTGCTGGCACACCACCTCGGCTGCGATAGCATCACTCCCAATGCTCGTATATCGGTGAACACACAGCGTTGCGATCGGTGACGTCGTTGAGGGAGCTGTTAGCTGGGTACGAAAGACCATGAATAATCCGGCCTGATATTCTTGGATCTTCGTTGCCCTTGTCGACGACGCCGAATGGGCTAATGTGCACTTCCGGCCACATCTCGAGAATGTTAGCGTCCACTACGAGACACTGCCAGGCGTCCTGTTCCTTGCGAATTGTTTTGACGAGGATGTTGTACCGGTCGTCGGTCGACCTGTGATTCGGGGGACGCGTAGTTTGTCGTGGTAGTGGGCTGGATAGAGGTACGCGAACACCAGATCGAGCAATGTCGAGAAAGCATGGGAGGTGCTCGTAGCCTTGGCAGGCAGCGCTCAGAACGGATGGAACCATGCTCTTGTTGAGACGATAATCATCCGCGGTTTGGCCACGCCAAAATCTGACAACTTGATGCGAGTGCGGCGGACGAACTCCGACTGTGTCGCTTGGAGATGCTTGTTTAGGAAATAGACCCCGTCCCGATCAGTGCACGAAGCATCCGGAAGCGACAAGTCGACTGCACGTAGCGCGCTATTGATGCGGCGAAGACGGATGGCCTCCCACAGTGTTGCGCGATGAACGGCTTCTGCGGCGTACTGCCGCGACGCAGCGACCGAAGGCGCCGATCGTATGCCGGTCCGCGGTGATGGCCTTTGTCCGGGTGGTGTCCCGATGCATCGACGCTGTGGATCGCAGCTGATACCCGTGTTGCGCCTATAGGAACCGTAGTTGTAGGTTGGAAGAATGCCGGCAGTCAGACCAGGTGGCACTGGTGGTGGTGTGGAGACATGGGACGTTCGAAGCCGTTCCGCATTGCCGTGGGGCTAACGTATATGGGGGGGGTCGCGTTGTGAAGCCATAGGGGCCGAGACGTGTCATGGGGCGACGTCCCGGCGGCGCCGGAATCCGCACGCGGCTGCATATGAAAAGACGCGCTTGCAGCTAATGAAACTGGTGCAAGGCGATCGGAATCACGATCCGGGCGATGACGACCGAGCTGAGGCTCACTAGCAGAGGAATACCCTTGGATTATACATGGAGATACACTGCTTGCCAACCGAAGTGGCGGCGATCCTGCGTCACCGCGGCCACCTCATTGGCGGCGGTGGCGTGTGTACGATCGGGGTTCGTGGTCTTGGCCATAGTGCCTGTCGATGAAGTCCGGAGATCCTGGGGAAGCCGGCGGTGACACTGGTGCGTACGGCGAGCGTGGGCACAGCGGTCGGTGCTGCTGCCGTAGCACATTCCGCTGTCCAGGAAACGCAGGCATGGTTCACGGCCTTCGACGTCACGGGGAATCTGGCGCCGGATATGGTCTGACATCATGGGGCCACTGCCGGTCGGGGTCCCGCGCGATGACGCTGGGGCTGGACAGCGCTGGCACGTCCGACTCGTCCACGGCAGCGTCGGCCGCCGACGTCACTGGCTCGGCCGTCGCGGGAATGGCTGTTGTTGCAGCCGCAGGCTTCCCTTTTGATGACTTACGTGTCTTCTTTCGAGCTGCTTCTGGACATGGGGTGGTCGCGGCGCGCTTGGCTTTCGTTCGCGTCCAAGCTGCACGGGACGAAAGACGGGCGTTCGTACGGGATGGCGTCGTCGAGACCGGCGCAGTCAGAGGGCCTTCTGGCTCACCCACCACTGAAACGCCAATTGGGTCCTTGGCGACGTCGTAGTCGGCGCGGTAATGTCCGGGATGGACCGCGCACCGACAGTGGGGCCATGGACGTCCCGCCCCCTTGGGTAGCCTTGCCGCTGGTTGGGGCGACCGAGTCGGCCACGCTGGGATTGCCGGAGGTCGGTCTGGCCGGGTCAACCCGAGCGGGATAGGTGGGTGGAACGGTTGACGTCATTGCCATGGAGAGTACGAAGCCGAGGTTGAGAGAACTTGAACTGATTGGAAGCTGCTAGCTTGGCGGAGAGAGAAAACCAAACTGACGGTTGCAGGGCGCCGGGCCTCTCCTCTCAGGTGGCGCAGCACGACTTGGTTCCCCTCGGTTCTCGTCTTCGCCGACTCACACCGCTCAACACTTTTCTCCCGCACTCTCTCGACTGCGGAAACCCCTATTCCTGAGCGCAGCGAAGGAATTCACCAGATTTGATATAAAAACAGCGAGCGGCGCATACAAATTCAAGATAATCTAAAGTTTCCGTTCTGCTTTCTTTTCATTTGGCTTCACTCACGAGTCCACATGAAGTTACTTCTTAGAAGCTATCGGTGTTGATAAATGGTCGTGGTTACTGGAAGCTGCATGAGATTATCAACAGCGTTGATACTTCAATGGTTCCGCGATGAAGGAACTGTGCAGTTCCCTTCGATCGCAATTCTTGCGAGGATTTGATTGGGCCGAAATTCCACAACGGCTTTACAAGAGCAAGTTTTTTCTACGGAGGGTATTGCCATGAATAAGATGTGCACTCATAACGAGCGCGCGGAGTAGCAACTGTTGCTGAAGAACAACAGCAAAGAGATTGATAGGATGAATAAGGAACACTGCGGGAAATCACGAAGTTCTTTCTAGCACTAGTGGTATTGCAGATCTCTCGTGAGAGCAATGAGGGATGGCATCGGTTTGAGACCAATCACAACAAGGAAGTGATCATTCACTACACTCGTATGCGTTTTTTTTTTGCGTTGTGGTTTCCAGGAGTGTAAATCAACCAGGGAGCAATTTGTGTAGCGATTTCGACAGTAAGCAATAATTCTTCGCTTGCCTTAACGCTACTGAACATGATGTTGGTCCAAGTGGAGCAAGGTGAAGTGCTCGTCCATCTTGAGGATTTTGAAAATGGGTATTGAAGTGGTTTAATATATAACTGAGGGTGGGTGGTTTTTGTTGAGATTCTGCCGGATTGCAGGACTTTGGCCGGCCATCCATAAACGTTTCGTTCCGACAGAGTGGTACCACTCCGTCTCAAAATTCAGGACACTGAGTCTAAGGATGGGCTTTGGGTCAAATTGAACTCTGATTTAGGTTAGAGGCCGTCGGGGCCACTCAAATGCAAACTGTCGTCTGATTGGTTGAAATGGGTTCCCGATTTCAACCAATAACATAACTACGTGAACACGCTAGCCCTGTGCTGTGTTTTTTCTTTGTATCTTTAATTACATAGATCTACCTACATATGTAACTTCAAATAGCCCGTTACACAAAACAAATGTCAGGTGCAACTCTTTTCCGTATTTCAACACAAAAGTCAGAAGCTATAGCTGACTTCACTATGGGCAGGCTGACGTGATAGCTGTGCCTACTTCACAATCGAGCCAGTAACCGAAGAGCACTTCAAGCTCACTGGATCTCGTCCCTCCCGTTTAAGCTTGGCCTTCGACATATGAGCGGGCTGGAAGTCGTTTCCGCCGCCGCGAGCAACACACCGGTCCATTACGGACTGAAGACTGAGAAATGTTTCGCTGATTGTAGAGGGAGGCAGCTCCCAGTAAGCGTCATGGACAGCGCAGATTTCTTGCAGCGTGCGCGTCACCTTCTTCTTCTGGCGGGCCTGGATGACGTGGAAGAGGTCCGTGTCCTGGGCGTTTATGTCTGGGGAGTTGGGCACTGGAATGCCATCCCCACGTTCAGGCCGAAGCTTGCAGAGCCTCAGCAAACTCGGCGTCGTCAACGGCAATGTGTGGCGTCGCATTTTCCTGCTGGACGACCACCAGGCTCCTGGTACTTGGCGGGGCCACCGTAAGACAGGACCCGCCTGATTAGTATGGCCCTGAAGCTTTGCTTGTTGACGGGATATCGTGGGGCACCAGCGTTCATGCTTGCTGGTTGTGGGTTGTCCGAGCAGGGCGCGGATAATTGATGAACGGCCAGTTGCTCAGCTTACTGGGTAGTGGAGGCTGGGTGAAATCGCTAATGACATGTACGCAGTGTTAGACGTCGAAGCCGTCGCCTGCACACGAATTACCACTACGTCTCGGGTTTTGCGATCGAGCTCGAGTCACGCATGCCGTTTAAATCACCTCGATGAACGGCGCTCATTCCTACCACTTAGACGGTATTTCACTGCGTTTTGGCTAATATCCGTCGGGTGGAGACTAAAGAGGACAATTGTTTTGAGACGGAGTGGTACACTGAGTCCAGGGCCGGGCCAACTTCAGTGCTAAACCTCAGGGTGGGCGACATCTATCAACAATCCTCTCCAAGTCGGTCATTTTGAAAAGTTAGGCACAAACAGACAAAATGAGTGCTCGCTCAGTAAATTGTACTTTTCTTTACCTGATCCTCTTATTGGAGTACTTCGCATTTACTTGTGGTGGGTACCAACGAAGTAATTACATTATTTAATTTTATCTATCAGCGAGCACCGCAGAATTCTCCTTCTCTTGCCTTCATTATGGGATCCTAAGGAATCGATAATGAAGAGTTTATTCACTTAGATTGGCATGTGGGTCGTTTTCCCAACAAAATCATGTATCAGGGTCAGAGTGGAGATCCTGCAATCAGCCCTGCCTGCGGGGTGATGTGACGCCTACAGGACTCAGAGCGTCCCACTCTTTTCGTAGGAGGTCCAACACCCGATTTCTACCGGATATCGCCGGACGGCAGGCCCATTCTGCACCACTGATTGGTCAAAATACCCCAATCCGGCAAAATCTCAACTAAAACCACCCACGCTGACTTGCGTGAGGAAAACACAGAAATACATAATGAAATCGTGTCAATAAGACATATTAACAACCGATACGCCACTTAAGGTCAACGCTTTTTGGAGCTCGTGCTGACTTCGCAAAATGCGCAAAAGTGCTTCAGAATTTAAGACCTGCATTACCGTATTGACAAGCATCTTAGGTATCTAGGCGTATTCTCGTTTTGTCCATTGAGTGCGTGGTTTGCGAGGAATCGTGGCGGAAGTGCATGTATCTCGGCCCCAATTTCCCTAGATATGGTCCGATGGTCATGCCTCGGGAGGAAAAAAAAGTGGGGGCTCTATCGTCAATTTTTATCTGATTGGATAAAAACGGGCTGTGCTAATTTGTAATTCGCCATTATTCAACTGACTCTTTGGGACCTGTCTAAATTTAGAGAAACCAGGCGTGCGGTGGAGGAGAAGGCGACTGTTACGGATGATACGACCGCCGCGACCACGGAGACCGGGGCAGCGCCAGTAGCCGCTCGCGTCAGTTGCAGCAGCTGGACAGCGCGCTAGAGCATCGCGCTGACATCGCGTCTCACCGACGGCAGGGCGGCGACCTTTCGAAGTCGAGCTCTGTGACCGGCAGCACCCCCCGGCTCAGCATGTCCACAGGGCATTGATGCGCTCTCCGCCGCCTCGTCATGACTAAGGTTGGGATTTTCAACATCGACATGCACGTGTCCGTCGTCGGAGGCGCATTCTAGGGCGGCGAGATGGAGAGCGCATCATCAGCATGATTAACTACTACACGCCGCTGAACGGCGCGAAGACCATGTACGCTGTGGCCAATATCGGCTAGGTGGGCGACACGGCCATCTACGAACCGATGGTCAGCGTCACCGACAGCACGGTCGGCATGGCCTCGAAGATACCGCCCATGATCAGCACCAGGAAGTTGGCCGCACCCAGGCAGCCGTCCGTCGCGATCACGCATGGTTCCGCGACGTACGGCCGGCCATCTGCACCAGCAGTTCTACCACATACCAGAACTGGACGACACCATGCAGAAGTTGCCCACTGTCGCCGGCATCAGCAGCAGACTGCCGCGCGCATCCGAGGACGCGATTCACTCGACGGCGCTGCCCCGGTGCAGGTGCTGGTCACCTATATTGAGAGGATCTGCTTAATCAAATAGCCCGGTTGGTGTATACGTATTTGCCAGGTGTGACTTTAACACCTCCAAAACTCAATGAATATTTATCACTGCATAATACAAAGTATGGAAATATTTATTTTCAAACCCATGACCATCGTCAGGTCCAGAACACGAGGCAGGGTTTTTAAGCACCGATGTAGGACGAGTTACATCTTCTGCTACACCTACATCGATTCGGGAGATAACAAGCTTACTTCTAAGCTATTCAAATGCTCAATAGTCCCTCTTGCGCATTTCATAAGTTTTAGACTTACCCCAAAAATCGCGATTTTTGTTGACCTTAAGTCGCGTATCGGTTGTTAATATCTACATGTAATTAGAGACCGACGTGTCTAATAAATACTCAATGTTCGCTAAATAGCAGTCAGTTAGATCGGCAGGACACATGGAATCACTCGCAGCACTAGCTAGCTCAGCACTTCCATTCTTGACACGTCAGCAAGATGCCCACTACTGGCAACCAATTCGTCGACCGCGTCATTCGTCAATAGAAAGACGAGGCCGCAATCTCGCCTCAAGCCACGAGAACTTTGGTGATGTAGCGCGGCACGTGGAGGACAAAGCCGCCGACTCTAAAACCACAATCATCGCCAAGTACAATACTGTCGGAGGCGACGACGCACTCAAAGGTATGACGACCTTCTCGGTGCCCAAGCTGAATGCTTTCGGGGCTCTTGTTGAGCCAGCCGTCATGTGTGCGTGGACTCAAGGACGCGGGCGTAAACCATCAATCTCGGGAAAGGGCGTCTTCTTCGTGACACTGAACGTTTTGAAGCACTTTGACACGTGGCAAAAGCACGCGATCGACTTCAACGTCGGCATCTCGACGCAGGAGAATATGGTGCACTGCGTCATCCAGAAGGTCAAGTCTGTATTGTATCGGCAGCTGGTGAAGGGTGTCAAGATACAGGAGCAGATGGAAGCAGGCAACACATTCAGAAACTACCCACGATGACTTCAAGATCGAGTGATCTGTAGCACCACCAAGTCTCGCAGTCGACGTTTCAGTCCACATTCGCCTGGCTCAAGCTCGGGTCTCACCATGATGCTCGACCGCCTTTCCATCCACCGACATATGGTACGCAATGAGGAACCATCTGCTCTCGAAGTATCAGCCGATGGGCGGTCGCATTCGAACGAACGGGCTAGGGCGCAGCGACATTACCGAAGGCGCTAACAGCTGCGCTCCCGTCCGGAGCCTGCAAGCACGCGTCTTTGTTCGTCGCAGTGCGAGACCCAGTGTGATTCGGACGAGGCGTTCTTATTCTATCTCTGAGTTTGCCACACCCGGCTTACCACCGTGCAGGATGCTAATAAACTCATTTGGACTCTGGTTGAGCGTCTTTTACTTTACTTAAGCATTCCTACCCCTCTAGCCAACTCGCCACCAAAAATGAATGTAATCAAACTCCGTGCAGCTAGATACGATTAGGCTGCAACTTCGTTGCGGTAAGAACCACGGAAGCCGCAAATACCAACAGCCCACTAATACCACATCACGCGCCCACTTAAATTACACCGTGCACTACAGGGGTTGGAATGCAAAGTTCATAGTTCTTCGGCCCGTTGTCTCCTTGGCTCTTGATGAGAAATTGGAAAGTGAATACCAAACTGCTCGGTTGGCCTTTGCCTATGTGCTTCAACCGTTAATAAGCCAGAAAAATAGTAGCAGCAGTTGATGCTGAAGCGAACCGATTTTCACGACGCTTCGTGGATTGGAAACGGCTTTCCTCTGCAAAATGATTTTGAGCTAAAAATGTAGCCAACCGCTTTTCATGGGATCGTAGTTATCCCAGCAGTAACGGGCAAGCCAGCGATATTCAAATCTGTTGGAAATAACGCTGATAATGCGACATACTGGCATCTGCTAGTTGAACAACGCTGGTCTATTAAAAAACTCGCCACACTCGCATTTTACCACGTTATATCCGAAACCGAACATCATACAACAAGACAAGCATTTTGCGTTTGTTATCTAATCACGCCTATGAACTCAGGATTCAGGCAGGAAACAAGTTACACCCTGTCCTCAATACCGGATCATTGAAGCCCTACAGGGATACTGAGCGATTATCATGGGCAGGTGAAATAAGTTTTGTAGACGGCAGTGTCTGTCAGACAGCCAAGCGCCCTCTCGGAAAGTACCGCCGGAAACAGCGTACCCAGTTCCTTTTCGAGTGGGTGGGTGAGGAGAAACCAACGTGATAACCAGTGGAGAATCTCTTATCAATTCTAGGTCTCATCGCAGACTTTCAACCAACCTGGCGAAAGAAGGACGTTGAGCAGTGCTTAAAGACTTACACGTATTACCGGGTACATCCCCTACTGCTGCTGTTGTCGTTGCCTCAGACTTTTCTCCCGCTTGTGTTGAGTCTTTGATTTGCGCATCCCATGACGACATTTGTACCCCTGTTTCAGTTCGACACGGCACATCCACTTCACGTGCTTAATCTATGGCTGGTAGCTGAGAAGGATGACTACACTGATGGATCGTAACTGTCATCGAGCGCAATCAGCCGCTTACCAGGTCCATCCGACATCAAACGCAGGAATGTCCAAGTTCATCCTACCAGCATATAGGCTCCAGCCTCAAGCGTTTCACAGATGCTATTCAACGAGGCACTAGCATTTCTACAACCCGAGGACTCCGTGGGATTACTGTGCTCAGGTCCCCATCTCGCACTTGCTGGATAGTCAACGTGAGTCCCCGCATCGTTGCTACTTGGTCCAGTGGAAGGGAAGGCCCTTGTAGATGAGCTGGGTCCAGGTCGAGCAGATGGACAACCCGCTCCGTGACGAGGCAAGTCGATGCTTGGCTGGCTTCTGTTAGTTCGGAACATTTACCGCGTGGGCGAGCAAGCGCGATGTTGCGTCTGCTGCTTGGTCTTGCTTCGTGAACGCTCTCTGGTCGGAGCTGTACTATCTCGATCGGCCGAACTTGGTAATAATGGAGACCTGGAATGTGTTTGAGGAAACACGGCCCCTGAGATACAGTACAGTGCGTCGCGCGACGACGTCACCGAATTCTTCAAGTTGCATCAGCGTGAAAGTGTACCGTTGAATGACGATCGCTTGATGGTCAACATCCATTCGAGTTCGAACTGGAACCTTCCTGCAGTGCCTCGTTGGCACGGCGCAGGCGAGAGCGCTTCCTACGTGCGGAGTTGTCCTTATCGCCACTAGCATATAAAAGGCCTCAGTCACCAGTGTGCCAGTTTCGGAAGCATTTGGGCCAGAATCAGTTATTAGAGAACTTCAGATCTTGGACTAAGTCGCACTTTAGGAATATAATCACTTGCTCCAAGAAAATTGTTCCAGATTCATATTTTGGACTTTAGCAATCTGGGCGATCACACTAGAACAGAGCTGAACCCTCCGCGACCGTGCCAAACGAAGATAGAGGTTTCGAGCAAAGATGCAAGTCTCCGCCACCGAAAGCGAGTTGAAGAACATGGCCGCGGCCATGCGGGCAATGGGGATCCCCTACTAGATGCAGTGCGGCATTTGCTGCACTACATCTGCGTCAAATACACCCAGGCTAGCCCGCCGCTCGTGTCGGGGCCGTTTTCTCTGGACGACATCGATGATGCTACTCCGTTCACCATATAGTATATATCGCAGATTGAGCCTGAGGGGTGACGGCGTACATGGCGTGTACGAAGCTCAGATTACTTGCACTGCATCGCATGTGCGAACGCCTTGTTAATCGGTAAATTTGTTTTATAAATTGTACATTTATGATCTTCAGTTTTAACAAACTCGATGTGGTTAGACCTGGGATTTCTTCTCAGATGTACCAGAATGCCGACAAACTCAGCACGAGTTTTCTCGGAGGTTCTGGGGGACAAATGCAGTGTTTAGGTCTGCGGACACGCACAATGTTCATGCGGCCGCCATCAACTTTGCCATACCCCAGCAGGATGAGGCCGGCGAGACCCTCTAGAACTCGCAAACGCCACCAATCACGCCGGACGGACGGCGGTAGTGCTCACAATTTGCGCAGACGGTAAACTTTATATGTTCTGTTCCACAGCTCACTATTTGTTGGTGTCATATTAACTTTATATTTATGTGTTATTAGGTATAAATCTACCGACTATGTTTATCGTGTGTGGGAAGCTCGGTGGTCTCATCGCGGCTAGCGAGTTTGATGAGTGTACACAGCGCAGGAAAGCGCTTGGATGGACTCAGAAACGCGGAATTTCTACGCAGATAAACTACTAATGTACGAAGTCGACGGACCCGCTGTTCTCCTGCTCAACAAACTTTGAGTGTCACGTATCGGATGCGGGGTAGCGAGTCGTTGATGAGGTTGCTAACGCTACGGTGGCCACTCTACCCCAAACTGCACAGATGTGTATCATCCGCTGTACGTTTGGGTTATGGGATCGGCAAAGGCAAATATACCAATTGGACCGGCATTACCGGTGGTACCGCAAAGGAAAAGCGCATCCGTGCGATTCAGGCGATCATTGCCGCCTGAGAAGCCAATCCCGTGCTAACCGTAATTCGTAGCTTTGAGAATGCAATTCCTCAATATCCTGGGATTAGCGTTTGATCAAAAGCATGCAAAACATACGGATGTTTGATCATCTTTTTCAATGGCTGATGGCAGTCAGTGCTGCCGTCTGAATCTGTCGTTGTTTGTACTGGTGGGCATGTGGGACCACTACAGAGGCCCGCCAATAGAGTATCGTATTACATTGCTGGCCGCACGCCACAGTAATAAATATTGCAATGTCAGCGCTCATCAATAGTAAATATTGCCACAATTTTTATTATACTAGTAGTTATCTAGCTGCATCTACCGATTCGACCTCTGCCTGTCGTTCCTGTTGGAACCCCCGTGGGGATCCAGGCTAGTCGGGTGACGGGTCACACCGTTCCCAGTTCTTCTGGATCAAAAGCGGTAATGACATCTAGCGCTAAATCCGCCGCAGGCTGCCACGTAGGATGGGGAAAACCCAACCAACCAACAAAACAGAACGAGTCACCAGCCTCGTTCGTCTTTTTGGCATGCATGACCTCCATGTAAACAGATTTGGGCCTTGAAAAGCTTAGCCGCATTCTTCCGACGAAGTTTCATCGTTCACACGCTACGTGAAAGAGGGCATGGCGCATGCTTCGTGCCCCTTTTTTTCCATACCAGTTCTGCCAACGATTGGCGTCGAGCTTAAGGCAAGTGTCGACCCCTTGACCGTCGTGCACCGACCAACGCGGCAATTTGTGCTAGCCGCTTGTTCTTCTTCGGCACGGTTCACGTTGCCTACTGCAAATCCTACTGCGGTGACCTGCTACTTTGAAGTTGCAGTGCTATAAATATGTGATGCGTGATTGGCTTGGCTTGGCTTGCTTTAAAAATGCTCGATTTTGCGAATATAATTAGTTTGAGCCAACTATTATCGGCAGCATATTTTGCCAAGGGGAAGGCGTCACACAAATAGCAAGTTGATACCCTACCCCATTTGTTTAACGAGGGGAATAAGGCAGACGCCCCAACATGCTCCATTTAAAGGGCATCTTCTTCATCAATATAGGCACGCCATGAGCGACGACAATTGAATAGTGTAACTGAAAGGTCCATCTACACATGTACGATTCATATTTATGTTAAACGGGGTTGAGTTGCCCACGATAGAGAATCTAATCAATGTCATAAAACAGCGCTATATAATCCAGCAGCGATCTTCATTGAGTTACTGTCTGAAGTGTTTCCTCTGCGCTAACACTACCAACTGTACTCACGCTCCACATTCTGCGGTTAACCCTCAGAAAATGTCAGCAACTCAGAGTTGGCTGGTAGCGTGGTTCGCCGCTCTGGTGTCAACACGATCTTGCACGGGGAAATCAGTCGTTCCACTGTTTTGGAAATTAGTGGCACCATTTTCTGCGCAGTCCTTGTAGTGCTCCTCTATTTCCCTCCGCCTCAAAGTATCAACCAGCAAAGCGTATTTTTCTTCCCTCCCCTTGCGCTTCTTTCCTTTGGCTGGGGTCACTTCAAAGCCTGTCAATGCCGTTTCTTCCGCTGACTAAAGCATTGTTCCAGATATCACCTCGACGACACCCCTGTCAAACGCGGGAATGTGAACGATCTTGGCCGTAGCACGCGGATGTTCAGCCAACACAGAATAATCTGCGATTAGCGCGTCAGACATTACGCGCACCTCTGCCATGTCCGTGTCGTCGCGTTGCAGTCACATACAAATGCTGTCAAACTACTTCAGATGTTCGAATAAGGCTACCAGCTTTCTGTGCTTTGCACCAGTTGGAATCAGGTCCACGACTGCTTCAACCGTCTTGACCTCACCACGAATCAGGATGTAGCGCCATCGTAAATGCGGTCGGCCAGCAAAGTTGCGCTTGACGGGTAGGGTTCGATGACTTCTTCGGCTCCGCAAAGTTGTTTTCTTGACAGAGTTATATCATAAGAGCGTATACGTGGGACAACATGTCCTCGTGTGGAGCCATAAATTTATTGTTTGCGAGGTTGAACCTGTGACTGGCACACCCGACATGAGGCATGCCCATCTTGGTTGCAATAGACTGGTTCTTGTTGTAGTTGTCGCCCACCAGAAACGCTACCATAGCCCTGGTCTTGTTGTACACGTCAAGGGTGTTCTCGAACAGCTGTAGGTGATCATCGGCTGCCTGTATGCCGTCGGCAAGATAGGCCCAGCAGTGGCACGCAACCCTCCCCATCTGCCTCTTAAACAGCGGGCAGTGCTACGTAATGCACACAGGCATGCGTCCAGCCGCCGACCATCAGACCAAAGAACGTTCCCAGCTGCTTCTCGAGCTTGCTTCTGGCCAGCCTTGATCGCGATGCCCTCCATGCACTTCTTGACTGCCTTCACAGTGACAGGTCGCAACTTGATCATGGCTCGAATACCCAGTATGACTGCGGATCATGGGGTGAGGCTTAGCCGTACTCGTTCCACTGGGCCTTCCGCACTACGTGCCTTCCTCTCGCAAAGCGACGAAGGGCTGAAGACGGAGACGCTTCTTCGCCAACGCCCAATCGTTCCATCCCTCGCATCATGCACTCGGTCCATAGCAAACTCACAGCAAGCGTGGAAGGTCAGTAAAATTGCGGCGCGCTCACGCTATCGGTTGGTAGCGGTTTGCAAAGCGTTCATACAGCTATTACATCAAATTTGGTACATCAGTCCACGATATCCGTGCGTCCGCTGCGGCCAACATTTTGCATTGTCGTAGCGATCAAACGGTTGTCAAGGGGCTCGTGGTTTATGGTATGCAGTAGTAGCTAGCCCAGCTGCCACTAACAAAAGTACACAGCACTGGACTGTATCCATCATTCACCAACGGCGCATAAACATTCAGCTTGGCGCGTCGTTGCCAACACCATGCGGTCAGGAATGACGACGTCACCGCTGCACTGACGGGCGAAGCGGGTCACTGGACTCGAGGCATTCCAATTGATAAGAGTTTGAACGATATCGTCTGCTCCCTCGGGTTGCCGTGAAACTACTTCCTGCGCGTCCCATCGTCTCAGGAAGACTGCTTGACCAACTAAATCCGGTATGTTATGGGGCGTACCCATCGCCAACATATTGTTCAGTAGTCCGGTCGTATCCACCATCATCAGCGTATCGGCCCTTCGAAGCTGCTTACAATGTCGAGAAACGGAACTATCATCGACGCCATGACCCAACAGCCTCATTTGCCGTAAGTCATCAAACCCGTCCACCGAAGTCGTATCAGCCGGAATTTGCGACGCCAACGTTGCTGTTGACCACGGCTTCGTCCATTGCGATTTCCACATGCTCTTGATCCAGAGGTCGAAAAAATTAGTGAAGTACAATTAGAAGAGAGGATTTTCAATAAAATTCTATATTATCCTGGTAGTGCTAACGGTTGCGTTAGGACGTACAGCCCAATAGGGATTAATTGCCTCCAGGACAAATAGGTATCGCTTCAATACCAATTTCAAATGATAGGGTCTTATACAATTGTCTTTTTGTATGAGGTATTGAATTTTTCGAAAGTATAGCAGGTGAAAAGTATATGATATAGCAGGTAAATGTGGAGGCTCAAATGGTGTCATACGTTACGCTGGACGAGATTTACAGAAACGATGCAGTATATTTCCGATGCGTGTGCATTGAAGAGGTAATATACGTTAGATCTCAAAATGTGAGTTTGCAGTAAAAGCGATCACTTACGGTTCGTAATGGGTGAAGGCGGTTTGCTACGCGACGGCGAGCAGCACTACCAGCCCAATCCTCTAGTCGAGTAAGTCCGATCTCAATAAAATATGATATTGGTCCAATTATTGACAATAAATATGGCAAAAGAGCTCAGAGTCCCCATCAACAAATCCTGGACCGATGGCGACACGCACCAGTTTCGATGACATCAGCACTGAGGTTCACCACACTATAGTGGCGTCTACAGGTATCACTAGTCAGGAATACTTTCTTTCATCAACCAATACCGAGCTGTTTACCAGCTCATTTCAGCATATACTTCCGACTAAAATGGTCTCCAACAAGCACCTCACCGCCTTCTTCTTCGCCGCCCTCGACCAAGGCCTGTTTCGCTGCAATATATGTACCCAGGACCGGAAAGAAACGGTTGGTCCAGATACTCCAACCTTTTGGCGCATCTGGTGGGGAAGCCCGAAGATTACGCTCGCAGTACGGGTCATTCGTTCCAGAGTAATTCGAACCGACGACTTCAATCCTTCGGGTTTGTGCCAGAGGAGGCCAGCCACCTCTTCCAATGGATGCTGTGGATCGTCATGCGGAACATGCCTCTACACGATGTCAAAGACGAGCTGACTCCACATTATCTCGCTGAGGCCGATCTCCGATCCGGGAATGCGGGCGTTAGAGTCTAATACGAGAACAATGTCAACGAAATGGATTTCGACACTGTTTACTGCTGTGATTGGGGTATTGCATTGGTTACAAACTAAGCCGATGTGTGGGCGAGCAGACGTTCGACTTCGTATTCACCCTGTCGCGAGCCATTTAGGTAAAATATACATTACAAATCTAAGTCATGTCAGTCTAAGTGGGCGAAAAAATCGGCTTTTTACAAATTCACGATACCTGTTTGCATATATATTGTAACATACAAGCTTCAATGATGTGCTTGAGATATCCAATACTTGATTTTAATATGTCTACATGATTAGTGATCGTAGTGTTTATGGTCAGTTATAAAAGACGTGATATACTATATCTATAACTTGAACTTGAGCTAAAAGACGCAACGGAATTCGCTCTTCTAGAGAACGATTTCGTTTTGTTTTTCAAAAGGCCTTAAAGGGCGAAAATGCGCCTTTGCATCACGAAATTCTTAAACCGAGATTCGGCTCAGGACGCGAAATTGACTGTGTGCCGGAAAGGCCGCTGGGGTATAGCAGGGGAAATCGATAATTCCTGCTGATCAATCAACCAGCCGGAGCAACGCAAGGACAAGTTGCAGATTAGCAAATAAAGTCATGGGATAATTAAAGCCGTTTTTTTCTTACCCATGTGAAAACAAAAAGATCCACTGCCCACCATGCAGCGCCTTATGGCGGTGCGTCAAAGCGCCACCGACGAATGCTTGAGGTGGAAGAGTCTTTCTCACGACCCCCGCGCTAGAAGAGACCCGCTATCGTCACCGGCGCAGCTTACGTGCTGAGCCGTACCTGATCAAGCAAATTGAGACCATAGCGACGCTGACTGAACGATTCACGGGGGGGGGGGGGGCAAGAACAGTTGAGATATGAATTAGGTGCCCTCAAGTTGGCGCTTGCTGAACAAGAGCTCAAGCGCGTTATGCCTAAGCTGGAGAGTGTGGCGAATGAGTTGGCGGATACCAAGACTGATCTTGCAACCACTTCCAGACACCAAGACCAAACACGCGGTCGAACCAAGATCAAACGTGCGGTCGCACAAGAAAAGCTCGAAGTGATGAGACAGCAGCTCGCTGTATTAAACGAGCCCTGAGAATCTCCATCACAGCCAACGATCCCACTAGCGTAGACTCATGGCGTGATCGAGACTATTGTATCAAACGTGACGCGGTGCTACGCGATTGGCAACGGCTCCGCTAAGTGGATGGCCCAGTTAGTTCTTCCGCCAGTCGGCAACAGCGATGTCCAGGGTCAAGCGGTGTTCACCTTGTTGGCGACAACCCTGAACGACCTTTAAAAAAAATAAGACGCAGAAATAGAAGACGGGTTTCTACCTGGAACCAAGCCGAGGTGACCAAGGGCGCGAAGGAGAATGGCGAGCTTCACCAGGAAGATCGCCCGTCATCGATATATGTGGCAGCACAAGATGAACCCGGTAAGTGGACGGGATGTTTCTGTGTGTGATGGATTCGTAACACTACTAAACAACATATATGACAGGGAATAAAAACGGCGGTTATATCCGATGATGGTGGACAGTTCTCATGATGTGCGGGCGACGAAACGGTTACCCGTGAAGTGTTTGTCGGAGCTTTCAGGAGTTGGTCCGTTGAGGGTTTTCCTCACAGCCTCACCGCATGCTGAGCGTCGGAGTTAAGGAAACAAATAATTCAGAACGCCGACAAGACCTTTCGCGACATGATGAAGAACCCAGACACAGAAGATTAAGAAAATGTGTCGTGGATGCAAGTGATCCATAGTCGTTGCAAGGTTCCTGTCTCTAATTCTGCAATGTTGAGTTCGCCGTTGCTATCAATGGAAGGCGTTATATTGCCTGTTTCAATCGACATCATCGGGTGAAATGGTGGAGCGATTAGTTTAGCAGCCGAACAAGCTCAGCGAAATATGCAGTTGAATGACGGTGTGTCGTAAAACGGGGTGGATCAGCGATAGCGGTTTGACATCGTTGAACACGTTTCGTTCGATTATGATAGATACTGTTTCCAATGGCATAGATCTCTTCATCGTTGCCCACCATAGCAATTGTAGAGCTGAAACTTGGCAACCTTAGAATACGGGGAACACAATGATATCACTCTCAGGCAAAAGGGACGAACCGTTTGCCCTTTCTTGATACTCTGTCATTATACTTTAGCAGGAGCAGAGCTGAAAACGGGGGGACCCATGTTTATTTTTTTACAATTTGGGAAACACAATGGCACCACTATCATGTAATAGAGAAGGACAGTTGTGCCGTATACTAACATTCTGTCAGTATAGAAGATGCAGAGCAGAATAATGGGAAACTGCGTTTCAGAATACGAGGGAGTCGGTGACACTACCCCCTCTTATTAACCCTATCGTGATAGAAGGGCGCATTTTCGCCCTTTAAAACCATTTGCAAACACGGTAGGAAATCGCCCTCTAGAAATGCGAATGTTGCGCCTATTGGCACAAGGTCAAGTTAACCTCCCATTCCCCGTGAACATGAACAGAACGTCGAGATTCGATTACACGTCGGAGGCTCTGACATGCATTACACATACAATTTGTATTGTTTTGTTTAATATATCCCGTATTTTATAACTGACCATAAACAGTATGACCAGTAATCATTTAAGGATGCTGAACTCAAGGTAACGAGAGTACGGCATATATGATGTCCCGGATTGCGGTGCCCCCAGGTGGAGGCGGTGAAGTCTGAACTACACTTAAAGAGCACTTTTACACGAAATTCGGTGGATGCACCATGCGTAGTCGGTGGAGGTATCTGGTGCGGATAGACTCATTTTAATGTTGGTAACGATTTCAATTGAAACATTATTTACGTTACGTAGTCCGCATATGAGCACAATTACCCGACTCCATTATCTACGACAAGCCTGTCTCGCGTGGCAAGACCGCCACCAAGTTCACTCTAAATTGAAGCTGTATGCGTACTCGTCTGTCACACAGGTTGCTGTTTTTCTTATGAGGTTGGTTTATAATGCTTCAGCAATCAGGACTGCTGCAATCGCTTAGTAGTATAATTTGGCAATTTCGTTGTGGCCGTGAGTGCTGGATAGAAGTTAGCGGGAGTTCAGACCGAAAGTGATGTTCACTCAAACTCCCAATCCACGTCGATATGCTAACGTTATTTTGACGTCATATCGTGTTACACCGACAGTACGAGTAAGCACAGTGATAATTATGGGACAAGTTTGACATTAAATAATGCAAATCTGAGATTGGTAGGGGTTTAAGCTCAACTTTGAATATAACGACCACCGACGCCAAAATTAAGAATCATGTTTCAATATACGGACATATGCCACCATAAATCTGAACATGAGGTATTCCCAAGCGCAGCGGTGGAAATTATGATTTTTTTTCATGGAAGGATAGAGCCACGTTGATGAAGCATCAGAGCTGGCCATATCCGTAAATCTACACCGCGGGAGTCAAGGCCAAAAAGTAAGTTTAATAGTGTGCATTCAAGTCAATGATTTTCATGGATCGGGCAACCGGTTCATATTTAGTCCCCAGCTGAATGTCGCTGTAGTGCACTTTAGCAGTTCATTCTGGGCCAGTCAACATCTTGCGCAAGCACCCTTCAGCAGCCAAGACCCGAGCGCATGACCACAACATACCGCTCGCGCTGGGCATTCGATACCCACGATAACCATTCCTTAAGGGACAGCCTTCGATAATCAAGAACGAACAGTGTATGAATCAGACAGAGAAAATAATGCGAAAGACAGGAAACGAACCGACTCAGCCGCGTAAGATGGACGTCGTGCTGTGGAGCATTTTGAACGACGCGTTGTCATCCCGTGTTGGGATCAGCGGCGACGTCTTTCTCGACGCCAACGAGGAGACGGCTGAGGACTCAAAAAGCAGCACCAACGCATCTCGTCGAAGAGCAAGACGCAGCCTGTCGTGCAATTGGCCAGTGCGATGCAAAATGGCATGGAGGCCATTGCTATGGCCATGGCGACGCAACCGGCTTCTGACAACTAGCTGCAGTCGGTAGCGCAGGTAGTCGAGAGACAGACGTCAGCGATGAACATGCAGCAGAAGCAGTGGCAGCTACAGCTGCTGCAGCGCCTTATCGAGAAGATAGGCAACTATTGCATTGAGCAAACGACATCATAGTGAACAACATAGAAATCAATATGAGTCAGTTTACTTTTCATTCAGTACAATCTACTTTTTCTCCCTAAAACACGTCAGCAAAGCCATCATGTTTGGCAATACCGATGGCGTGCGCAAGGGCTGCTCGCTTCACCTACATCTAGCGTTGTTCGTCGTGGAACAAGCATCGACAGAGGGCCGATCCCATTCACGACTCCCGTATCGTTGACAGTCTGTAACAGATTATGCAGAACAACACAGCTCAATATGAGCTGGCAAACGCACCCCGTCGTCTTCTGTTCCAGCTTGTCCAGCAAAATTCTGAACCGGTTCTTGTAGCATGCGTCATCAAGCAAATGCGTCCCTGTCGGGATACAGGATGACAAGCGTTTTGGCAGCAACCACAGAAAGTAGCGATACTCGGTTAGATAATTGAAATCACATCCGCTAAAACTAAACTTACCACCTCTTGAGCCCCGAGCCGTTCCACAGTGATTGATCGTTGTTGGAACCAGTTCGAAATGAGATTGACCGAAAACTACCGCGAAGGTCAACGACTGCCTGCACGTTTACTACGGGGAAATTATTTCTGCAGTACCACCCCTCAAATTCATGGGGTCGTATTATACACAGATGTGTGTCATCGACGACACCAACCACCCCCGGAAAACCAGCAACATTTTTGAAGCCTATCTCCACCGCCTGCGCCTCCTCGAGAGATGGCATCACCACATAAGTAGCAGCCACAGAGCTGAGCACCTTCATGTGCCGTTGATGTAGTCGACAGCGCGTGGGCGCGAGATCCCCATAACTGTGGCCGCCTGATCCATAGTACCTCCTTGAGCTAGATAGAACATTGTTAGGGCAACTCGCTTGATCAACTTGTATTTGTTGTTTGCAGCGGGGGGTCGAGATGTCGCCGCACGTACTGGTCGATTCGAAGAAACCACATGTATCATACCGAAGTTTCTTGTGAAATCTGGTTGTATTGCGGGTGGCAAGGGCCTGCTCAATGGTGGTCGATGGAAAGGTGGCGCTGGATGACGGTGGTTTCCTTAGCGATCGCTTGTCACTTGTAACGATGAAGGCTGCGCAGGCACATGC
Organism: Phytophthora pluvialis; assembly: GCA_001314425.1. Taxonomy (NCBI): domain Eukaryota; phylum Oomycota; class Peronosporomycetes; order Peronosporales; family Peronosporaceae; genus Phytophthora; species Phytophthora pluvialis. The sequence continues at coordinate 25,819 of LGTU01000299.1, forward strand.
TCCTGTTATTGCTGCAAGCACGGAAGCATGGTTGCCGTTGACCATCGTGCGAATTGGACTGTGCACGCGTTCTGAGCTCAGCACACAAGTGATTGAAGTCCCAAAGTATAGCGTTCGAGCACGTGACCCAGCACAAATGGGTACATTGTACCAATCTATTTTAGCCAATCAATTCCATCTAGAATTTCAGTTCAGAACGCGTGCTGCCACCTGAACAAGGGCCTTAGTTACAGCAAATATTAGATATATCCACTGTTAAATTGTCGAGGTGGATCTGTAATATTGTTCTTGCATTTAACAGAGATTCTCGCCACGAAAGGAGACTCTCAATCTGAACGGTCGGTCGGTCGAAAATTTTGACCACGACCATATGACACCAATATTTCGCGTTAGAGCTTAAAATTTGGGCTAAAACAGATCTATTTGTATGTATGTTAACGCTAGGAAGTTGTTAGTGAGCTCGAGTGGCTCGCGTTCGATCTCTGGCGCGCTTTTTGTAGGGCAGATGTCACGTAGAGCGCGCGCACGTAGATACGCAACATCTTGACTTGAATATAGCATGTAAAATTCAAACTACAGTAGTACCTCTGCTAAGTCTGACCAACATCCGCAGCCTGTCAATTTTGCGGCATAGATCTTCTTCTTTTGTCATCGGATTATAGCAAAAGCACCATCCTTCGACGCGATATCCCTCGGAGATTACAACCGTGAGCAATCCATGCAACAACATGCAAAATGACATAAATATATAAAAATGACTTCCCAAATCACGTATGAATATGTCTATATTTTGTTAAAACGGTCACTTGGTTTTTGTAAAGGAGGGGTATCGAGTCCTCTCGTGGAGTGAACCTATGTTAACGCTTTCGTGCACCACTTGGGTTAAGATATACAATACCAAATGATATGTTTCTAAAAGGGCGCACACTGCGCCTTTTGACGAAACTATGGTACTACTACAAATCTTCTTCAAATTCATTTTCGTTTGTGTTATACACATATTAGTGTGTATAACACAGACGAGTCATACAAAAAGGGCACTCGGCGTCACTGTGACGAACGCGCCCGCTAACAGCCAGGTTGAGGAGGATCGGGCTCATCAGCCCCTTGTGTCGGACGGCATCATGAATGGGAACAAGTTGATTCTGCTGCGGCTCGGCCCCTACAACCCCACGTTGATCCCCATAGAGGGGTTCTGGAACGTACTCAAGGCCAAAATACGCCACTTCATGACCTCCAAGAAACAAGAGGTACTGGTTCGAGGGGAGTACGACACCAGCACGGCCCATCAACTGGTGATCATGAAGGAGGTGGTATAGACGGCAGTGCCTGCAGTCGCGCGGCGATTGGTTTGGCCCTTGGAGCGGCACGCACAAAGGCATGCTATGAAGCCGAACGCGGCAAAAATATGAACAGCTAGTTCACTTTGGTTGGGACGGGTGATCGGCAAAATGGCAGAAGTCGGAAAACACGAACTTTTTTTGAATCCGTGACAGACTCCACCAGAGCACCCTCAGCATCCCCACGAGTTATGAATCACAATTATATCCACCTCCACCTTGAGAGCGCTCGTATACTTCGTGAACGCACGCTAGGTCGAGGCCAGCAGGAGCACCGGAGAGCTAGAAATGTTGTCATCAATAGCCACGACCTTGTCCCCTTCCAGCTTGAGAGAGCTCAGAGCCGTCTCCGAGGCGTCCTTTTTGGTTTTGGTCCCTGTAGCAGCAACTGGACATCGGTGAGCGTCATCGCACCCGCTCGCTGTACCGACGCAGCGCGGTCGTCGCTGCTCGCCGCCTTGTCTCCTTTCTGAATCTCCGGGCGCTTGAAGTGGTTCACTGCACGCCCCGACGCAAGTTCGCCTTCAAGCATGTGGCTGCCGGCCGTCACGAAAGAGCTTCGCTTCCTTGGTTCCCTTGAAGCGTCCTTCCAACCTGAACTGGACACGCTCTTCGTTGTCGCCTTGATCTGGCATGACAATCCTTTACACAATTGAAATTTCAATTTGTCGTGTCAGTGTGGGGGTTAGAAGGAAAGTCCAAAAGTGAAAACCTGGTGAGCGTTAGAGCAATTAATACTGTCTTTGTTCTCCTCGCTCACATTCTTTCAATCTTTTCTGACTATTCCCAGAGCGTCTTCAGAGGGGCTTTCTTGGCGTAGTCTGCACTACAGTTAACCACCATAACCCATCGTGCCTTGGCACATCTACACAACCTCAATTTCACTGCTTGAGAGACTTTGCAAGTAGCCCGGAAAATGGTGTATTTAGTACTTGTACGTACTGATACATCGTAGAGGATTGAGGATTCATTACCAAAATCGTGTTTCAGAAAATAGTTGAGTGTCATCGTGTGGCGAAGCCAATCATTGTTTGAAGACATTATTGAAATACTGCCATTGTTTGGTGAAAGTCCTTTTAAAGCACGTTAATACCAAAATGGCACTTTCTGTAAGTGCCAAACGGGTATTTCTCGTTTCATCTCGCTTGGTATTAGATCTGTAGCTCATGATTAGATGACGAGTACAGTATGCACAATTTACAGCGATTCATACTCGAGTACGATTTATAGATATGTTGGTTCGTTAAATCGTACGAATTATTTTAATAATTCGTAATATTAAAATATTATAGACTTTATAAAATACAAAACTAAATATTTAAGAAAAATAACAAAAGGTTGCCAAAGCACAAATCAACGTTTTGCACTTCGTCAAACTTGCATCTGAAGAAGACAGCGAATCAAGCAATGCTCACTATGGAATAGTTCGAAGTACGCCTTTGTCCAAGTGCATAATACTGGTATGCAGCAGTATCGGCACCGTCTGCTCTTCCGACTACATATTTTGCATGACATCCTTTGTGTGCAACAGCACTAGGAAGCTGTCCAACGGATGAGAGATAAGAGATGAGGACGGATCATGTCTTAAGATAAGTGTTTGTCCATTCATTCGCCAGGTCCAGGATCTGGGAAAGCTAGCAACTAAAAGCTTAGTACGAGATCGCATAGACAAACACGGCCACGAGGATGGGAAGGAGAACCATGAGCATCATGCGGTACGATTGGACCTGGCTGCTGAGTTGAGCGACCGCCTGCTCGGAGATCGCGCGAAGTTTCGCAACCTGTGCAGTATGCGCCTGCTTCGACTGCAAGCGTTCAGCCTCGATGGCCTCCAGTGCCTCGGCAAGTTCCACACGGACAGTGGCAAGCTCCTGCTTGGACTTGGCGACCTTCTTCTCCTTCGCTTCGAGGCTAGCAGAGAGCTGCGAACGAGCCGAGCTAGCCGAAGACGCATCGGCACGGGCCTTCTTGAGCTGCTTGCTAGCGCTCTCAGCGTCGGCAATCTTGGCGTTCATCAGTGTCTTGGCAGCCTGCGCCGAGTTCTTCCACTTCAGTGAGTTGGCGCGAGCCTCCTTCAGCTCCTCATTCGCCTCCAGCAGCGACGCGCGAGCCTTCTTGAGAAGCTCCTCGTTCGTCGCGGCAACGCCACGCAGGTCCTGCAGCTGGCCGTCAGCGTTCGAACGCTGCGAAACCAGGTCGTCGTACTGAGCCTTCAGCTTCTTCGCCTCGGCCGAGCGGGATTCCAAGTCTGCCGTCAACTTCTTGACCTGCGAGTCCTTTCCTGACGCCTGGCTCAGAGCCTTCTCACTTTCGAGCTTCAGCCGAATCACCTCGTCCTTCATCTCGATCAACTGACGAGCCGTCTCCTCCTTGTCCGCAACCGCAGACTTGGCAGCCGCCTTCGCCGTCTCCAGCTCCGCCGCGAGTTCGTCGCTATTTCCCTCCTGCAGCTCAGATACCTGAGAGGTGAGCTTCTCAATCTCTACTTTGTGCGTATTACGCTCAGTGGACACCTCCTGGGCGTTCTGCTTCGCCGATTCGAGCTCTTTCTCGAGAGACTGAATGCGCTCATCAGAGTTGGCAATCTTCGACTCCGCGTCCTTGGACAAAGCACTCAGAGAATCCAGCTCAGCGGACACCTCTTGAGTGGTCTTCTTGGCCGCTTCGAGTTCCTGCTCCAGCGTCTGGATACGCTCCTCGGAGCTCGAGACCTCAGACTTGGATGCACTCACTTCGCTCGACAGCTTCTCAACTTCGGACTGCAGCTTCTCCACCTCTGTCTTCGATGCCTCGAGAACAGTTTTAGTAGACTTGATTTCGGTAGTGTAAGTTTCGCTCTTGTCCTCGTACGACGAGTGCTCAGCAATTGTCTTCTCGGCCTCAGCACGCATTGCTTTGGCCTCAGCCTCGATCGATGCGTTCTTCTCCGTTAGCTCCTTGTTCGCAAGCTGAAGATCCTCGATATTCTTCCACAGCTTACCGAGGTGAGTCTCTCTGGTCTCCTTGTCGTCCTTAATCTCTGACAGCTCAGCCTGAACCTTCTCCAGCGCGTCGCGAGTCGACTTGGCGACGTCTTCAGAGGTCTGCAGCTTCGCCTCCAACTCGTCGCGGGCGTTCTTGGCGGCATCCTGCGCAGCCTGAATCTTGGCCTCCAACTCGTCACGAGCTGCCTTGACGGTATCCTCCGCAGCCTGCAGCTTGCTCTCCAACTCGGTATTTTCCTCCGCGAGCGTCGCAACGGACTTCTCCAGCTCGAGTCCCGCCTCCTGGCTGGCCTGGCTGGCCTGTTGCACCTTGGAGCGCTCCTCCTCCAGTTCCGCCGTCAGCTTTGCAATCGCGTCAGACTTCTCCTCAGTAATCGTCGCAACCGCCTGCTTCAGCTTATCCTGCGCGTCACGAAGTGCCTGCTCAGCCTTCTGCATCTCCTGGCTTTTCTCGCTGGCCTGTTCGGCCTTGGTGCGTTCTGCCTCGAGCTCCGCTGTCAACTTGGCAATGGCGTCGCTCTTCTCCTCGGACAGTGCGTCCACCGCCTTCTGGAGCCTCTCCGCCGCCTTTTCGGCCTCCTGCGCCTTCACACGCTCGGCGTCGAGCTCCTTCGTCAGCTCGTCCACCTGCTGCGTGTTCTCCTCGTTCTCCTCTTCAACCTTCTCCTCCGTCTTCTTCTTCTTGTTCTTCTTCTTCTTGGAGCTCTTCTCCTTTACGACCGTCTCCGTCTCCACCACGGTCTCCAGCAGCGTCTCCTTGGTCTCGTGCTCCTCCAGGAACTTCATGGCCTTCTTGGTGCGCTCGATCTGCGTCACCTCCGTCTCCAGCGTCGAGAGCTTGTCGTCGGTCTCGGCCACGCGGCCCTCGATCTGGACCGCGCGCAGCTCCAGCTCCTCCTCGTCGTCTTCTTCTTCGTCGTCGGCCTCCTCCGTCTCGGGCGTCTCCTCCTGCTGGTTGTCCTCCACCTCCTCGTCTCCCTCCTTCTGCTTCCAGCCCTGCAGCTCCTTGCGCAGCCCCACGAGCCGCTTCACCTCCTGGGCCACGTCCTCCATCTGGACGGCCGCGTCTTTAGCGCGCATCTTCTCCTGCAGCAGGCGCACGCTGGTCGAGCACGCCTCGATCGCCTCCTCCAGCGCTACGCGGTCGTCGAACGTCGTCGTCATGGGGACTTACTGCGGTTTGGCTCAAAGTGTCGTCTGGCGGAAAGATATCCAACTGAGCTCGTCGTTTGATTGGCACCAGCGATTTTTTGCGCCCATCCTTTTTTTCCGCAGAGTGGGGTGACACACACCACTGTACCAGGATACGGGTACAGCTAGCCAGATTTGAGGAGTCAGCACGAAGCGAGACTTACTGTACGGAATGACCGGTGGGCGCGTGCTGCTGGCGGCGCTCGCTCTGCTGGCTGGGGCCACGGCGGAGGCCAAGCCCACGCGTGTGCGGAAGAGCTGGACGGCCTACAACAACGACGAGAAAGGTGCGTGGGAGTTGCAGTTGTGCTGCGCAATGATCCGACGGCAACTGAGACCGTTTCCCTGTTTTGACACATTGCGCAGAGCTGTATCTGAGCGCGGTGGAGAAGGCCATGGCGTCTGGAAGTCACTTGCAGTTCACGCAGGTGTACATGGACGCGGGCAGTCTTGAGCAGGTTGTGGGCACATGCGGCGCTCCGGCGTGGTACCGCAAGTACTTGCTCGGGTACGAGAACATGCTGCGCTCGCTGGACACGACGTTCAGCGACCTGACGCTGCCGTACTGGAACGTATTTGAGGACTCGGCCAAGCGCATCTCGACGACGACGAAGTGTAACGGGATTGAAGGCTGCTCGTCGATTTTGGCGGACCTTGGAGGCTGTGAAGGACCCGAACTCCTGCCTGGGGAGTATGTAGTGAATGGCGAGGCCATTCCCAGTGGGAACTGCGCGAATACCAGCGTGGCGGCGCACGCCTGTGCGAACAGCAAGAAGTGTGAGAAGTGTATCCCCCGAGGAGACTGGAACATTGGCGATTCATCGTTGGAATTTGGGCCCACCACGTTTGCAGATTTGATTCGGCATGCCAGCGACGCCAACGGCTCTAGCAGCAGCGGGGCTTCCGCGATGGATACACTGCGCAAGGAAGTCCAAAACTCTATCCAGATGACACTACATAGTCTTCTTGGAGGCGTATACGAGACCCGTGCTGCTGCTTTTGATCCGATCTTCTTGAGTCACTAGTACGTTTACTGGAGCTGTCCTGTCATCTGGCGAAGTGAATGCATGACTAACCGGATGCGCTGCTTTTGTGGTACTATAGTGCGACGCTCGACATGGTGTACCAGTTTTTCCAGAGCTGCAACCAGAGCATTTCACTGACTGGCTCCTGCAATGGCAACGGCGAGCTGAAGGTATCCCCGACCGCTACGATCCCCTTGAAAATCAAAGACACAACAGTTGAAAAGCATACTGACCTCGGTGCATTTTTCAAGAACGTCGGCACAACTTTCAAGAGCATGGACGCATTCGCTGTTGAGTACGAGATGAGCCCGTTCCTCCAGAATATGCTGAAGAAGTTCTCGCTGCAGTGCAACGCCGACAAGAGCGCCACCGGTGCGATCTCGTATGCTACGGCAAAGAGCACCTTCGAGGATGCCGCTGGTATCAACACGCTGGTGAACGACCTGGTCGCGTGTGACCAGTCGTCAAAGCTGAACGGGACGACAACAGAGGCTGCGTCTGCCTTCATTTCGTGCGAGCTGCTCTCGTCGCTGCAGAACGGAGTGTTCACGAACTTCAGCACACCGGTACGCGAGTTCTTCGGCGCCACGCAGGACGATTTGCCTAAGTGTGTGGCCAACCTAGCAGCCTTAACCTCTGTCGAGGTCACGGTCACGCCGTCCACGACCTGTCAGAAGGCGATTTACAAGGATACTAGCATCAGCACCAAGACGGACTTCAATTCGGCCACGGATGGCTTTGCAATCGTCACCAGAGGCGCGAAAGACGGAAACGTCCGGTACATGAACCCGCCCAACTAGATCTGTATCAAAGCGGTGCATGTAGTGTGTAGTGGCATGAAAGTAATGCCAAATTTTGTTTTGTCCGTGAAAATATCGACGGGATACAAGTTCAGCTCGCTTCAGGAAGGCGGATTCGGAATTGTGCGGACACTTTAATGACGACGTTGGTAGCACGTACGGGCTCATTTTGAAGTTGCTGGGTTCCTGTGCCTGCTGCAAGTGCCCCCAGCCGGATGCGCTGAAAACCCTGAAGTACAGTAGAGGCCCAGTTGGGGAGCCCAACGGGCACTTAGCTGAAGCACCAAAGTTAATGATCGCGCCAGATAGATCCGGGATCTATCTGCTGCAGGAAGTGGCGTGCCCCGCTACAGAGCGATTTGCCGCTGGGATTCGGGAACTTCAAGAGTTCAGCCGAGCTCCGGTCCGGCGTTGTGGTGAAATGGCTACACCTCCGAAACGGCGCGGCATACTTTCTTCAAGTGTAACGTCGTTGGGTCGGAATGAGAGGGTTCTTTTTTGGCGTCGAAAGGAACACAGAGCTCCACTCGTGCGGCTGTAGCTGTATCGCGGCGAGGGTCCAGTGGTGAAGGCGAATGCATGCTTTAGCGATGAAGAACTGCAGTACGATCTTCGCACTAACCCATGTAGTATGGCATTTTACATAACGCGAAACGTAGGCATTGCCAGCACGCCTCTTCGCAAGTACAATCTGCTTCTGCTTGAACTAATACGAATCACCGTAGTTCACCGCCATTTTCCTTCGTGGCGGAAGAGGATCTATGAAGCTAAACGAAGTGAAAAAGGCAGAAGTCTGAAGCATTTGCACCGATACAGCAGGCTCGGCTGAGCTTTCCCGTTTTCCAGTTTTCGATGCCTATGCTGTACCACAATATGGGTGCCTTCGCCCCTTCTCCGCTCCTGTCGTCAGCGGTGCCATTGGCTCTTTTCTACGAGCATGATTTCTACCAATCCTGGTCGGCCAAGCCGCTATCCCGCGTCCACGCGGCACGCGGCACAGTGCAAGATGATGTCGGAGGCGCCCGAGTCCGCCGCCGCCCCGCTGTCCGGTGCGTGCCCCCGCCGCTCGTTCCTCTTTCTGCTGATGCGCAAGCCGCCCGAGTTACCCCCGTTTAGCTCACGCCCGGCCATCAAACTGTCGTGTGATTGTGGTGATGCCCCAACAGCAGGCGACGACGCGCAGCTGCAGCGCGTCGAGACGGAGAAGCGCGAGCTCATCGCCAAGCTCAAGAAGGCCGTGGTGGCCGGCAGGGCCATGAAGAAGCAGCTGGACGACGCGCGCGCTGACAAGGACGCGCAGCGCGAGAAGCTCGCGGGCCGCTACCAGCAGCAGCTCGAGGGCAAGGAGAGCGAGCTCATGGTGCTCACGTCCAAGGTGGAGGCCTTCCAGCTGGAGCTGCGGGCCCAGCAGGAGGCGGCCAATGAGACGCAGGAGAAGGACGCGCTGGCGATCAGCGAGCTGAAGGACGAGCTGCAGAAGGCGGCGGTCCGGTGCGCGCAGGAGGAGGCGAGAGTGATGGTCTTCCAGGAGGAGAAGAACAGGCTCACGAACCAGGTGGCGGCCATGCTGGAGCACAAGCAGCAGCAGGAGCGGGAGGCGCAGGAGCTGGTGAGTGAGAGCCACTCGCTGCAGCGCAAAGTGCAGGATCTCGTGCAGCAGGCGAGCGGCGCCAGGCAGCAGCAGGAAGACACCGAACACATGTACCTGGAAGTGGCGTCGAAGCTGAACCAGGCGTTGAGGGACAACGACGAGCTGAAGAGACAGGGAGAAGGTGCGGATGCTTGTGGATACCGCGCGAGTGAGCTGGAGACGCAGATTAAGGCGTTGGAGGCGGAGCTGGCGGAGAGTGCTGACAAGTGGGAGCAGGAGAAGCAGCAGCTCACGCAGGGGGTCGAGGCGCTTACTGCAACCAACGATAAGGTTACCGCAGAGCTCGCTGAAGTCGCAGAAATCCGCGAAAAGCTGCTGGTACACGTTGGCATCGACCTCACGTACGAGAGCATCGAGTCGCTCTTTGATACGAAGAGCAAGGAAATTCAGATGCTCACGGAGCAGCTCGCGGCTGCGGAAGCCCCCCAAGAGCAAGCCATTCGCGAGGCAGTCAGCGATGCCGTCGCTGAAGCAGAAGGCCTTCAGTCGAAGTTGGAGGCGCTCCGAACACAGTACGATTCCTTGGCAACTGAAAAGGTGGAGCAAGACAAGACTGTGGAGGAACTCCGCGCGGAGCTGGAACGTGTTGCTGAAGAGCACTCGGCCTCGCTTTCCGCGACGGAAGACGAGCACCGGCGAGCTTCTGAGGAAAAGCAAGTGGAGATTGAACAGTTAACCGCACAGCTCGACGACACTCAGACACAGAAGCAGCAACTAACCGATGATTTTTCTTCGATCAAGGCCAAGATGGAACGATTGGTCGCTGCGCTACAGATCGGAAACCCAGCATCCACCGCGTCTGATTCTGAGGCCAGCCAGAGCTCCCGGTTAGAGCAACTCGAGTCGTACCTACATCACATCCATAAGCACCTTGTTGGTGCAGCGAACCCGGATATGGAGCAACTTCAAAGTGAAGCAGAAACTCTTCAAGAAAGGATACACCAGTACGAGGAGGAAAATCAACTGCTGGCAGCGAAGCTCGAAGAGTGTGGAGTTGCGCTGAAGGCTCGCGCAAGCGAAATCGAGAAGCTTGTAGCTAGGGGGCGACCTGCTAGTTCTGACACTGAGAAGTGTGCATCCTCGGGGGAAGATGCTAGCTCTGTTGCCTTTAATGGTGAAACGGCAGAGGTCTGTAATGGGAACTCCTCTGACCTTGAGTGCGAACTGGAAGCGACGAAGGCCCAAATGCATGCGGTTGAGGCAGAAATGGCAGCCTGTAAGGCTGAAAACTTGCGGATGATCTTCGAGGTGGCAAAAACAGCAGATGGCGTTTCGAAGCTGAAGCAGGATCATGAAGAATTGCTGGAGACGCACCGACAGAAATCGTCTGAGTTGGAAACGGTGCTAGTGCAGCTCGAATCCCTGGGATCTGCAAACCAGACGCTCGAGTCGAACCTCAAGAGCAAATCCGACGACCTGCGCTGCCATCTCGAATCCTTTGCGATGCAGAAGGAGGACTTTGAATCCGTCATTTCCAACTTGAACAGCGCTGTAACCACGGCAGAAAAGGAAAACGGCAAGATTAAACGCGACTTGGAGGATATCAAAACCGAAAACGACGTTTTAGAGGAGCGGATTAGTGAGCTGCACGCTGTTGCAGACAGCAAAATCGAGCCAGATGAGTGGCAGGAAAAGGATCGTGAGGTCGAGGAATTGCGCTCGTCATTAGTACAGGCCAAGGTAGACTTTTTGGAGCAGAAACAGCAGCTTACGGCTCTCGAGAAGAAGCTGGTGGTGGTATCGAAGTCGAGTGGCCCTAGTTGTACTGTAAACAGCGGGTCTTTAGAAGCAGAGCGGCGGGAATTCGAGGCAGCCTTGATTGAGATGATCGAGATGGAACAGAAGCTCCAAGTTGCTTACGAAGCCAAGCAGGGTCTGGAGTCGACGCTGCAGGAGCGTATGGAAGCAAAGACAGACCTTGAGAATCGGCTGTCTATTGCAGAAGACAAGATTACTGAGTTGGAACAGCAACTAGAGCAGAAGGTCGCTCTAATTGCCACTATTGAAGAGCAGCTACGATCGGTTGAGGAAGAGCGAGAAAAATTGGCAGATGAGTTTGCCAAGACGAAGTCGAAGCTGGAGCGCAGCCGAGGTAAGCTTGAGGAGAAGGCGATCGAATTTGAGGCTTTCAAGACCACGACAAACATGCTCAAGGACGAGCGCAGTCGGTTGTTCAATGAAATTGCGTTGCTGAAGGACAAAATCGCGCGGTCAGAAGTTCAAAAGGCTGCAATGGCTGACTCACAGGATCTTGCCAACGAAGAGTTAGAGGAGCAGCTCAACGAACTCGCAGACAAGATCGCTGAGATCGAGACGGAAAAGCAGGATCTTCATGCGAGACTCGACGAAACTGTAATTCGATCCGAAGAGGACATTCACCAGTTGAGGGAGCGGCTCTACATGCTCGAGGAAGAAAAATCGGGGCTTGATGACGAAAACTTCAAGCTTGAGGGGACCATCGAGCATCTGGAATCCAAGCTTGACTCTGTTGAAGAGCAGAAAGCAGAACTCGAAGCAGCGAACGAGTCAAGCTCTCAGCAGCTGAGCCGTTTGGAGGAGCGAGTGGAGAAGACAACAAGTGAAATATCTACGTTGTCAGCTGAAAAGAACAATCTCACTGAATTGCAGCAGTCACTCGAGGAAAACGTGTCCGCTCTTCAGCTGGATAAGGTCAAGCTGGAGCAATCCTTAGAGGAAACTACGTCTAAGTTACACGACGAGCTGGAGCAGGTTACGGCTCAAATGGAAGCTTTACAGGCTCAGCTTGTGCAAATCGTTGCGGAGAAGGACGAGGTTACGGCATCATTATCGGAACTTCAAGAACGTGCGCAAGCCGACAAATTGGCTAGTGAGGAAGTCACTGCAAAGTTGGAGTCGCAAGTCGCAGAGAACCAAACTCTGGAGAACAAATTTTCGGTCTTGAAGCAGATGGCGGAGAAGGCGTTGCAGTCTTTACAGGCTAACCGCGACGAGCTGTCTGAAGCCGAATCGCGCGCTGCTGTTGTGGTAGAGGAGCGTGAAACAGTGAAGGCGTTGTTGCATGAGAAGCAGTCTGCGTACGACGAGTTAACTACTCAACGTGAGGAGTTGCAACAACAAGTCGAAAAGCTGAGTACTGAACTTGAGATCTTGCAGAAGAAGAACACTGAGGAGGCCGGAGCAGCTGAAGAGATCATCCATGCTCTGAAGGATACTGAGGCAAAATTGACGGAGTCACTGGCGTCTATCAAACGGGATCTGGTTGAAGCCGAGTCTTGCGTTATGGTGTTGGTGGAAGAGCGAGATGCGGCACGGAAGGGTCTGGCCGCGAAGGACTTGAAGATTGAGATGATGACCTCCCAGCAAGGAGAATTAGACCTTGCCACTCAAAAGCTGGAGAACGAGTTGAACATGCTGCGGAGCAAACGCTCAGCCGACGCAGAAGCTTCCGAAGAAATGCTTCGTGACCTCAAGGAGGCAAAAACCCAAGCAGAGGAGACTGGTCGTAACCTGAAGGACTCATCCGCTCAAGCAGAAGAGTCCTTGCAGGCGATTCAGAAGCAACTAGATGACTCTGAGTTGCGTGTTGCAATGCTGGAGAAGGAACGTGATGCCACCCGAACGTCTTTGAACGAAAAGGTGTCGACCCACGAGACGCTCAGTGCGCTTCAGGAAAACTTGCAGAAGAAGGTCGATGCTTTAGAAGCCGAGTTGAAGGAGCTTCGCGATACAAGCTCTGCAGAATTGGCTGCTGCAAACGAGACCATCACAAGTCTGAAAACCGCCGAGGCCAAAGAAGCCGAAACGCTAACATCTCTCCGCCAAGAGCTAGCGGAGGTTGAAGGATGTGTGATGGTTCTCGTCGAAGATCGTGACGCTGCGAAGAAGACACTCAGCAAGAGAGATCTGACTCTGGAGGTCCTTAGCTCTGAACATGGCGAGCTGCAGCTTAAGAGTCAATCGGTCACCACTGAATTGGAGGCTCTACGAAACAAAAGCGCAGCGGATACTCAAGCTGCAGAGGAAAGTGTGCAGGCGTTGGAGGAGGAATTGAAGCGTGTAACGGAGTCATTAGAGTCAACTCAAAAGGAGTTGTCGGAATCCGAGGCACGCGTGGCTTCCTGGACTGCTGAATGCGATACGGTTACCAAGGCGCTGAGCGAGTTGGAGACTGAGCACAAATCGTTGAGCATTCAAAAAGAGGAGCTGGTAGAGCGCGTCGAGAGTCTAGAGGCCGAGACGAAGCACCTTCAAAGTCAACACTCGGCCGAGTTAGAGTCTGCTGAAGAGACAATCCGTGAGCTGAAGACGTCAGAAGCCGAGGTGAACGAATCTCTGGAATCAGTTCGTCAAGAACTGTCCGAGGTCGAGTCTCGCGTGATATCTTTGATCGAAGAGCAGGATGCTACAAAGGCTGCTTTGACTGGCCAGGAAGCCACCACTAGCCACCTCACTTCAGAAGCAGAAGTTCTGCAGGAGCGCATCCAGGCGTTGGAGAGCGAGCTGCAGGAGCTGCAAAGCCAGCGTGAGGCCGATACTCAGACGGCGGAGGAGACGATCCGCAGCGTGAAGGAGTCGGAGTCGCGGACGGTGGAGACGCTGGAGGCGATTCGTCAGAAGCTGTCCGAGACGGAGGCTCGTGTGGTGTCTGCTGAGGAGGAGCGCGAGGCTGCGAGCAAGGCCCTGAGCGAGATGGAGTCCCACCGTGATGCTCAACGCACGGAGGCGGAGAGCCTGCAGGTGCGCATCCAGGCGTTGGAGAGCGAGCTGCAGGAGCTGCAAAGCCAGCGTGAGGCCGATACTCAGACGGCGGAGGAGACGATCCGCAGCGTGAAGGAGTCGGAGTCGCGGACGGTGGAGACGCTGGAGGCGATTCGTCAGAAGCTGTCCGAGACGGAGGCTCGTGTGGTGTCTGCTGAGGAGGAGCGCAAGGCTGCGAGACTTGCGCTCGAACGACAGGACGCTCTGGTCGTTGGTCTGATGAACGAGAAGGCTGCCCTTGTCCAAAAGACCGAGATTTACGAATCTACTGCGAGTGAGCTGGAGTTTAAGGTGCAAGCTGGGCTGTCGAACCTGTCTGATGCGGCCCATCAAATTGAGTCGCTCGAGAGTCAGGTCACCCAGCTTGAAGCACAGCTTCGTGACCAAGTAGAAGCTGTTGAGGCAAACTCAGCCAAGGAGATCGAGGCTCTCAAGGAACAGGTAACATCGCTGTCCGAGTCATCCAGCTCAGCCTTAGCTGAAGTAGCTACACTTCGTGATCAGAGGGCGGCCGAGGAAGACAGCCATGCCACCGGCATCGCTCAAAAGGACGAGGTGATTTCAACGCTGAAATCGAAGCTGGAAGAGGTGATGGCGGCGTACAAGCGGCTAAAGGGACACCTGCAGGAGCTGCAGGACAGGTTGTCACAACAGGCCACGACCAACGACAGTCTGAAGACGTCGTATGATGAACTGAATGCTCAGCACTCTGCCACTGTGGGCGAGCTCGAAGCGTTAAAACTCGAGCTAGGTTCATCCCTGGAACAATCGAGTGCAATGGCAGGAGAGTTGTGCCAAGTAGAGGAGAAGTCTGCGGAAGCTGAGGCACAACGCGACAGCCAGATGGAAAGCTTCAAGAAGCGCGTATTGGCGTACGATGATGAACTTGCCCAGATGCAAAGGCAGCACGATGTGGCTTTGCACGAACAGAAGGAGACGCTACTGGCGGTTTCTGCTGAGCTGGAGACGTCAGTTGCGACGCTGACTGAGACTGTCGAACAGAAGGAACTGGAGCTGCAGAGCACGACTGAGCGTGTGCGGCATCTTGAGCAGGAGCATGCTCAGGCTGGAAGCGATCGTGAGGAGGCTGGCCGGAAGCACGAAGCAGATCGGATGGAGCTCGAAGCGCAGCTTTCCTCGGCAAATGAAACCATTGAGAAGCTTCGCTCAGCAACACACACCAACGTCGGTCTGCAACGAGAGAGCATTTCGCAGCTCGAGAACCAGGTTTCGAAGTTGAAGCTGCAAGTGGAAACCGAAACGGAGGGAGCCAAGGCTGCCCGAGCAGCTCTCGAAACGTACAAGAAGCGTGCACACACTGCGCTCAAGAAGGCGGCGAGTGAGAACAAACTAAATTTGAAGAAGGCTGCGCAGAACACAACCAAGTGGGAGCAGGAGGTGGTGTCTGCGAAGGGTCGAGTAGGCGCCCTTGAAACGGAGCTAGAGGAAATTCAGAAACGTATGACGGAGGCCGCGAGTGCTGGAGATGCCCTTGCGCAGAGCGCACGCGAAGCGCTGGAGGCCGAAAAGCGTTCCCAGGAAGCTGCCCTTCGGCTAGAAATCGACAGCTTGAAGGCTGAAGTGACACGGCTGAAGGAGGCCTCGGAGAGCGAGCGGGTGCCTCTCGAAACCCAGATTAAGCAGCTTACGGAGCGCAATGAAGCCTTGAGCCACGAGATAGCGTCTCTCAGGGAGGAAGTCCGTTCGCAGACCGAGTCTATGGACCAGACAGTTCAAGTGAAGGAGGAGGAGATCAGCGACTTGTCGAAGAAGCTGCAGGCTGCGCTTGCTGCTGCTGCATCTCTCGCCACAAACGAGGCTGGACGTCGTATGTACTCCCCCGCTTCGTCGCCGACAGAGAAGGAGCGGCGCTCGACGGCGTCCTCCTCTCGATCGTTCGACTCTGAAGGGAACAACAGTTTCCTGCACCAAGCCACGAACGAGGAGCAGCACGAACATATCACTGCCGCGGTCGCGGACTCGTGCCCGATCCCGCTCGCGTCAAAGATGGCTCTGTCCAATGATGTGGACCAGGAGTCCAAGTCCCTCGCCGACGAGGGTGAAGTTGTCAGGCTGAAACTTCAGCTGAACGAACTGGAGACCAAGTCCCATCTCTTCCAGAAGAAGGTACACCGTGCGATTTTTGCTGCGCTGTTTGCGATAACTTGTGCTGACGGATGTTATGATTTTGCAGTACGAAGATACTTCCGTTGTGCTGGAAGAGGCTAACCGACAGAAGCAGCGTCTGCAAGAGCTTGATGAGCGTTCTACCCAGGCGATCAACATTGAGGTATGGCCTGCCGTAACAGGACAATTGGCTTTGTGGTTTACGGTAACTCACGGCGAACGTGGTTCCTCTGTACAGTACCTGAAGAACGTGATCATGAAGTACATCCAGAGTCAAGTCCCGAGCGAGAAGGAGCAGTTGGTGCCCGTCATCGCCACGCTACTGGGCTTCAGTCCGCTGGAGCACCAAAAGGTGATGGCGGCGCACAAGCCGAACGACGAAGGCGCAGGGCTGTTTGGTGGCGTGTTCTCGCTCTTCGGAGGTGGCGCAGCCGCTGCGCCGCCCCCGAAACCGCTGGCGACACCGCACAACTTCAAGCCTTCGCCCACGACTGGAAGGGGCAACACGACCGGCGCTCCACTTGGAAGCAAGGACAAGAAGGGCGTGCTTTCGTTCGGCAGCGACCCAAGCGACGACGAGGAGTTTACGACACCCCTGAACCCGTTCGCTGCGTAGTCGTCTACACGTATTGAGTGCCGTCAAAACCAACTAGCGCTGCGAGCGCAATTTAGATGCATAAGATGAAGAGGGAATATTATAGTGCGTTAGATTCATGAACAACAAAGTGTGGCCTCCAAACTACCTCATGTACCTGCACGCTTGTGCATAGGACCAAAGACTGCAGAGCTCCTCGTTCCTGGCATTTCCGCGAGAAGCTCGTGACAAAATCCGACGGCCTCTGTAACTCGAATGCCATCGCATTGCAGCGTGGTTCGTGTCAGCGCCACGCGGTAATCCACGTCCATGACGACTTCAACTTCAGGAAATGCGGCCGCCAAACTTCACTATCGGTACAGTGACTTAACTTCAGTTGCCGCTCGCTCGAGCGACTGGCGGCATCCCATCGGCGCTAGCATCCCAGCAGCAGCTCCGCGTTCTGGTGCGCGCCGTGCACGGCGCGCAAGCGCGTGCCAGGCCGGAACATGCGCGATAAACGCGCGCTCAGCTGGTCTCTGCGCCCGCCGGATCGTCGAAATGGGTGGCGGTAGGCGTTTGCGCGCTGGATTGCGGAACGTCGGTAGCAATGTCGGTAGGCCTACCCACATGTCCCCCGATGGACGTTGGGTGTCTTGGGGGCCTCGAACTGGGCTCTCGGCGGCGTTTGCGCGGGCTGCGCGCTCGGCGGCGCAGTGCGGAGCTTGCCACGATCATTTTCCCAGCGGCGGTCGGCCGGTCGTTCCGCCGTTGCTGCTGGCTGCGGAGACCGCGAGAGATTGAGGAGACGCGGACGCAGGCTCACCTGTCACGCGTGGCTCGATGACGAGCGAGCCCCCCAGCTAGCTGTCCCTGCGGCCAACGACAGCGACAACTAGGCTGGACACACAAGGGAGGGGGAGCGGGTTCGCACTGTGGAGCTCGCAGCCTCGACTTACCGGCTTGACCGGTGACGGACGTCAAACGCGGTCGAGCCCAAGCAGCAAAAGCGCAGGTACAGTAACGACCGGCCGGGATGGGCGTTTGAAACCGCTCGCCGGAGTGCGGAGCCCCGGTTCTCGTGCCGGCCGGGCGGATGGAGATCAGCACCGACGCCGACGTCGCCGACTGGGCTCTCGGGGAGATAGTATCCGGGATACTGGTACTCTCGGTCGTCTCACGCATTTTGGATGCGCCCGGTCTCTTGCGCCCCTCACGCTTTTCTCCTTGAAGCAGCGTCTTTAGCCAATCAGGCCCGGCGGAAAATAAAAAAACGAGGCACAAGGGTCCCCAAGCCGTTGAGGCCGCCAGCCATCGTGGGCGTGGGCTTCGCTCGCAGCCAGCGCTCCGAGCGAGCGAAGGCGGCGCCCCGAGCTGCGATCCCGAGCAGCGAAGGCCATTAAGCAAGACCGCGGTCAGAGCACCGCAAATTTCTGCTTAGGGGATGCCCCGCTCACCAGCAGCTGTTGGGGAGCCATTTCTATTTCCCAACGGCTCGGGTCGCTTGCTCATCTCGATCCTGAGCAGCCGTTGAGCCATGCGGCTGTTCACAGTTTGTGGCCCTAACGTCCCTGGCTGCCAGGCTGGCAATATGTAAATGCACACGCTGGTCGCATAGAGCTCGGTCCTCGCCCAGCCGATGCGATAACTTCAATCCGCCCCTGTCATCGCGCGATACGCAAATGGACTTGGCCATGCTGGTGCTGAGCGGCGCCGGCCTCGGCGCGCATTGACGACGGCCTTGCTTGTGCAGACACCATGCCCGCTAAAGACGCCGCTTGGCTTGAGCGCGCGAACAGCCGCGCCGAAATAGCCCAACAAGTTCAACTTGGCGGCTGCGGATTTTGGGCCAATCCGCGTCCAAGGCGACCGTGAGTTCCAGAAGCCGATCAACACTCCTGAATCGGATTCCGCAGGGAGGTTCCTTTTCTTACCGGGGCGCCCTCTCTCGCCCGCCGGGCTCCGCTTCACTTCATTCGCGAATTTGCCTCGAAGCGCGCACTGCTCCGAGCCCTCAGCCCCCAACCCCAAGCCACCACCGACAAACACTCTCGAACGATGGAGTTCGCCCGCCGCTTCAGCCACACGAGCGAGATGCTGCAGGCCACCACGTCCAAGGACGCGCGGCAGCCCATGGGCCTGCACGTGGACACGAACGCCGGCCCCGCGGGCGCCAAGGGCGCCCCGGAGCCGCAGCAGGACGCCAGCCCCACGTCCAGCCCCGTGCTGGGCCCGCGCTCGGCACCCACGTCCACACACCACGAGGATGCGCTGCGCCGCCGCCGCAGCCACTCAGAGTGCCTGCTCCTTGCCAAGACGAACGGCACGCAGGCGCTGCCCGGCCCCTGCCAGGAGTACATCAGCAACGTGAAGCAGATCCTGGCGCGCAACGACAACCAGCTCATGCAGCTCAAGCGGCGCCGCAGCATGAACCTCAGCCACCCGTCGCTGTTCAAGTGAACGGTCTCCAAATGAGACGCGTGCGCTTCCCACCCCCCGCAGCGAAGTAGCTGCACGTTGCGTCGGCAACAGGAGCCGACAACGTTATTTTATAAGCAAGGAACCGAGCCGTTGTATTTAAATACCGAGATAGTACACTCTTCCGTGTGAGCCCCCCCCCCACCCACGCTGTGCTTTCCGTGTGTGTCAATTGATCATCCTGTCTACTTAATCGTTGCTGCGTGGATGCAGCACGGGCACCGCCACCTGGAGCTGGTCGTCGCTCAGGGCGTAGATGGGCAGGCGACAGAGCTTGCACTCGTAGAGCTCCCACGCGTCAGAAGAGGACGCGTCCTCTCTGCTGGGCTTCCCTCGGCGCTGCAGGCCTCGCACGAGCAGCTCGTGAAGGTCTGTTCCTGCTGCCTCTAGACGTGGAGAACTGCCCTCTCCAGCTGCGACTCTGCGCTTGCGGAGGTCGAAGCGGGACATTGGACGGTCGCTCTCGGTCTCTTGGCTCCCCGTCTCGGCGGAGACGCTGCCAACGGAGACCGCGTCCACGCACACCCAGCGGACTGCGTCGCCTCGCTTGGAGCGCGTCTCCAGCGGCAGCACGAGCTGCTCCTCAGCGTTGTCGTGCACGCACGTGGCGTCCACTTGGTCGTCCAAGTCGTCGTCGCTTGGGAACGGGTGGAAGCACGGACACTCGGCGTCGGTCTCGTCGCGTTTGCAGGTGCAGCGGGGGCCGGTGAGAGCTTCCGTGAAGGCTGCAGCCTCGACGGTGAGGACGCTGGCCCCACAGCGACACCGCACCATCGTGGACGTCTCCGTGTCCTCAACCGGAGCCGTGACGTACGCCACGAGGTGCTGGACGAACGCGGGCGTCGGGTACGCGAAGAACTGCGCGCAGTCGCGGGCGAAGCGGCTGAGCACGTCGAACGCAGGCATCGCCAAGGCCCTGCGCATGAAGAAGAGCAGCATGCCGGTCACGACTTGCTGGAGCTCGTGCGTGGCGTCGACGTCGCCGCCCAACGCGACGAAAGCGACGCCGCCCGCCTCGTCTCGAAGGCGCCGCTGGAGCACCGGGAAGTAGCGCGCGGCGTGCTGCTCGAGCTGCTGGAACAAGGGCAAACTGGCGCGAGGGTTGAGCAGGAAGCAGGTCCGGTGCTCCTCTTCATGGAGCTCCTCGATGAACCCTCGCGAGAGTCCGTGAGCTCCGGGCTCACCCAGTTCGAGCCAACTCACGTACACGAAGTGCACGAAGTCGGCCTCGTGCTTGGCCTCGAAGGCGTCCATGGCCAGCACGTCCTTGCCGGTTGGGCCGGAGCTGCCTCCGACACAACTCGTCACCGTTCCAGTAGCTTCGACTGCACCGGCAAGGAAGAAATTCCAGAAGAGGCGAGCGGGGACGACCACGCCGTGCTTCCGACATGACGGAGAGGTCGGAAAGGGTCCAAGAACTGGCACAGGACGTGGAGCTTCCGGTGGTGACGTCTCCCCCTTCAAGTGGCAGACGAAAGCCTCGTCGCTGGCAGTCACGGGCAACTCGTACACGTCGTTGATCAACCTGCGGACTTGAGTGGCGATCGCTCCCAGCTTCGGTCGCAGCGTTGGTTCTCGGGCCAAGATGTTGCTACAGAGCTCGAACACACTCGTCACGATGGCTTCTTCCTCGCTGCAGGCAGGACCCAGCGCTACGATCATCTTGTGCCTGTGGTCGGAGCGCAGGACAGGCTGGTCCTTCGTCACGACGAGGTGCGCGTACAGACCCGCCCAGTCATCTACACACGAGACGTAGAGAGCGTCAGAAACGTTCGCAAACCAAAGCCTCTTTCGGTGGTGGCCGTACCATTCTGGAAGACAAGTTCCTGCGTCACCAACTCGTACAGCAGGCAGCCCAAGGACCACGTGTCGCTCGCCAGCGTGACTTTCACCTGGGCCACGTCGCTGCCTTTGATCTGCAGGACTTCGGGGCTCTTGATCGCTTCCGTTCCTCGTGTGCGAGTCAACGACACGAACTTGTCCACTTGTTTCTGCGGAGACGCAGCGCCCGATGAAAAGGACGAGAACGTGGACGTCCTCACTGGTATCCGGTCCGTGTCCACAGCCTTGGACTCACCAAAGTCGGCAAGGCACAGCCAGCCTTTCAAGTCGCTCGCAGGCGGCGCTTCTCGCTCGTTCTCCAGCAGTCTGCAGCTCAGTTCACGGGCGCTTGACCGCACCAGGACGTTGTCGCTCTACCAAAGCAACAAGAGTGATACAAAATTCAGCGTTAAGGCATCACCGAAGACGGGTGGACGAGCTCTCGGTACCTTGATGTCAAAGTGGCAAACGCCCGCTTGATGGATGCGGGACAGGCAATAACACGCCTCCTCCAGCGCGCGTAGGATCATCACTAAGCAGGACCGGAATGGCACTTCCGAGTCGATGCTCGCTCTCCATTCCGTGAGCGAGCACGGACAGTATTCCATGACGATCTCAAAGCTCCGCTCTGCGTGATGGTTCCCGAAGTCCACAAGCTGAGTAGCCGCTAGATTTCCGCGTAGCTTGGCGAGAATCGAGACCTCGTTGAAGACGCCGCTCAGAGCACACAACTCGCCTGCGCGTCGCTGGTGCTCGACAACTTTGACGGCGACAGAGTCCGGCCGAGGAAGTGCCGGATGTTGTCGGTAGACGGTGGAAAACGCGCCTTTCGCGACGTATTCTCGAGCGAGTTTTGTTTCGCTGTCCCCATGCGCTGCGTACAGGTTGCAGTCGAAGCGGTCCGGACACAACAAGCGCACGAGCGAACGGACTGCTGACACGCGAGCAGTTGACGCAAAAGCTTGCAGCGTCTCCATCTCCACCATCAGCGGCTCGAAGTATCTCGCGTCCATTTCGACGGTGGCCAGGTGCTGCTGAAGTTTCCAGAGCAATTCCTTAGGCGCGTTCGAATCCAAGTCGACTTGATCAGGAACGGATATGCGCGGGCACACAGCTTCATCGATCTCGAGGTTCGGATCGGCGATGACATAGGTCGCTACCAGTACGATCGCAAGGGCGTGAAGTCCTGGCTCAAACATGAGGAAGTTCTGCTCAATGTGGACTTCCCCACACCCCGAGGACAGCGAGTGTGGTGTTGAAAAGGACAATTGTACGATGCCGGGTACCTCGGACGTGTCAGCGCTAGGCTGACGTGGGAGCTTGAGTGGTGGTAAGCTGAGAACCGCCGACCTGACCTCGTCGCTACTACGCGAATCGCTGTTTTCACGTTGAGATCGAGAGCTTATCGGGGATGAAACTTGAGGCTTGAGGCGTTGTACGAGCGATGGCAGTACAAGAGTATGGTTGAAAGCAGCGTGGATTGCTGGAAATTGGGATCTCCGACTTGCAAGGACAAGCAGGCACCTGAAATGCAGCTCCACCATCCGGTACACCATGCTGGGCTCTTCTCGTCCGGCATTCGCAATGATACGGTCGCTGTACTGTTCAATGCGACGCCAATGACTCGCGACGCAGTGCTCATAGTCGATCGGAGAGCTCGCATCTTGGGCGGTATACAGCGCTTGCTGTAAGAGCAAGAACGCTTCCTTCACTTGGAAATGCCCTCGGGATATACTCGTAAGCAGAACGGGTGGGGCAGAGACCGATCGAAACGATACGGCCATGTCTATCATGCGCGACTTGGCGTTGAAGCTTGCGACGGTGTCAGCTCCGAAACTTGGGAACATCAACTCCAGCATGAAGTCCCACAGCGTTTGATCGTTCTGCTCTGCATCCTCCATCGTTATGCGCGGCCCGAGTAGCCTGATCAGTAGCTCCCCTTTCAGCTGTTCGATGACTTCTGCGTCCTCCTCATCTGCGCCGGGCTTTCGGGTCTTCGAGTTCCAGTCGTTTTGCACGGACAACGCCACGTCAAGGTTCACGAACGCGTTCAAAAACTTCAGAACGTGAATTTGAGTACGAACGGCGTCACGTCTAGCGTTCAAACTCAAGGAATGCGACGAAAGCACAAAGCAAAGCAGCGCGATGATCGCCGTACAATCCGTGCCAAGGACTCGTACGAGCATCCTTTGAATATCCGGATCGCTGGTGCGTCTCAGTATCACGGCAAAAATCTTGAAAAGCTCGCAGGAATGGCGACCAAACTGCAGCTGCTTGGGCAACGGCATCGTAGTTTGTTTGACCACGCCGCTCAGTCCACTCACTGTTAGCAGTAGCTCTTTGAGTGACAAGACGACCCACTCATCCAGGAACGCTTTCGGAATCCACTGGAAAACCTGCGCTAGGGCATTGAGAAAATGGGCATCGGCTTCGTCGGCTTGTGCTCCATCTTCGCCTTGTGCGTGGTCGTCGCAGCTAGCTTCGACCTTGAGTCTCTCGTTGAGCTCTCGGAGCTTCGTTCGGAATAAATAAATGATCGCCAGGTATTTCTTGTCTCCGGTGGCTAAGCTCACTTCTTTTCTTCGCTTCCTCTCGAGTCGAAAGAGTGTCGATACACACGCGATCGTTACGCGTAGCTCACAGGATAAAGCTTCTCGTGTGTTGATATCTTGCGCTTCGTTTCGTCGACGCACAATCGAGATGATCTCATCGAAAAGATGCCGCTGGACTTCTTCCAGACGAAGTAAGAGAGCGACGTCTTGGTCCCAGCCACCAAAGGAGCTTTTGAGGTACAAAAAGCGTAGTGAAAGCTGTAACAGGAGCTCGTACGTGATCATTTTAGGGGATGATCTCAGTCGAGTACGAGCGCAGACAGGAGCGGGATCTGTAGGCACTTTAGGTTCACCAAACTGTGGCCCAGTGCAGGAACAGAAGGCGATTTTTGCCAGCACGGGGTCCTCTTTCCACACATCTGGGAACGTGAAATATCCCTCACGAACATGCATTCCAAGATACGTTTGCACGGACAACAGGCTTAGGCGGAAGAACGCAAGAGCCTTTGAATTGAGGAAGGGGCTGGGCGTCAATTTCGCGCCGAGTGACATGGATTTCCGTGACTTGGTTTGCGGCTTTCGTCCCAGTCCGAACACACTCAGCTTACGGCTGCTTTTGCCCTGAAGCGCGTTGACAGCGGTAGTCAACGATGGAAGTGCCCGAAACGATCGGAAACCCGATTTCCCCCGAAAATCCATCGTAGATGATTCTGCTGCGTCCTCATCCAGCGGATCACTGTGGTGAACGTTTCTCCAGAGACTGACAGTTCCTTGGTTTCGTAAGAAGAGTCGTTGAAAAACGGGGGAAAGTGCCAGGAGATCCCGAATAATGTCGACCAACTCCGAAGGGAGGCGAATGCGAGCCCCGAGCAGTTGACAGAGCTGGTGGGTCAAGCGACAAAGGACGGCGTCATCGCTGCGTGCACTCATAAAGAGGATGTCAAAGCGCATCGAGTGCGAAAATTGAGCTAGAGCTTGTCGTTTGCTACTCTCCACAGCTACAGAATGGACGTCCATTTGGTCCACGGAGGTGGCTGTCTCTGAGAAAGCTGCTGAGGCGATCAAAAGTTCCACTAAAATCGGGATAATGCGCCCCGCTAGCTTCACTTTCTGCGTCGACCACGGTGCAGGCTTGGATGATAGAGAAGTTCCATCTGGAATCGTTGTATTCACGAAGTAGACGTGCATCTCGTGCAACGCGGTCAAAAAGGAATCAGGAAGAGCTTCGTGCGGCAGAATTGATCCACACGCAGCGTCGGCGGCACTGAGCACGGCGAGTTCCCTGTCGTTGCAGCTCAGATCGATGCAGTTCTGGAGCGAAGATTGCTGCGAAGGGAGCGAATTAACTGACGTCTCCTTCAGCATGACGAGATCTGGAGTTAAGAAATTGTCACAGATAGCATTGAACCTGTGAATGACAGCAGCAGCGGTGTTAGTTCGCATTCTTTGACTCTATCACGAACAAAACGTACGCAAAATCGGGCTCAAACGTGCGTTTAGCGGAGAAAGACGTCGCTAGGAGCAGCGCCGACGGCTTGTGCGTTCCATCTGCCACAGTGATCGCAAACTTGTTGAAGTCGAACTCTACTTGTCGAACGTGTAGAACCGAGTCTGCGCCAGGATGAGGCGCAGCGAGGATGTAAAACCCGCACGCTTCAGGCATGAGACCCACCAAATAAACCGACGACGGGGGTATCATCGACGGTGTCCAGTCTTCCACCTTGGTTCCCTCGTCCAGATGCGGTTCGCAGCACAACTCGAACACGACCGCTTGGACCTGAGGCAGGAAGCGCTTCCAGCAATGTTCTACTAGGAAATAGGACTCGGGAGCCAGATGCAAATTGTGTACTGGCGCCTGCATGAGCCCATCCAGTTCCTTCTTGCGCAGCTTGGCCAGCTGAATCGCGTCGTCGTTTTTCTTGATCTCTTTGCCCTTCACGAGCGTCAGCGCCCGCACGGCTTGCCGGAACTTAACGTAAACCGTGATGGCCGCATCTTCTTCTTTCACGAGGAGGAAAGTCCCTGGCGGCTGGCTCTGCAGTGCCGCCATCGCTGCGTCACAACTCGGTGCTAGGACGGCCATGAAACTCTGATCCTTCTGCGTCGAAGCAGTGGAGGAAATCAACTTGGTGTCGTCCTGGCCGCTGTCTCCGGTAGGTGAGCGATAGGCAGCAGCACTCTGATCGTCCGTCTTACTGCTGAGCATCACGACGACAGATCCGACAGCTAATTCCTCCTCTTCCCGGATGCTCCCACGTCGAGACAGCACCTTCGACCGCCCCGACATAGAGGGCGCGGCACGGGGAGCTACGCTCATGGCTCAAGCCGAGCGTACTGTAGACCCCAGGCAAGAACAGAGTTGAGAGGAATGCAATGCAATACTCCAAGGCCGTAGATAGTCGCGGTGCTTAATAAATACAGCGGTTATGGTGGTGAGAGGGTGCCAGGAGCTAAACCGGCAGCACCATCACTCCAAGTTGAAGTTGGTTGGAATGAATGTCGTATCTTGTACGAACTGGTCGCCATCTTCGAATTTCATCTTCTAGCGCTTGAGTTTAAGGCTCCCACCGATTGTTGTGAAGAAATGCGTACCAAAAGTCAGAGCTGCCCGGGTGGGAGTCCGCCCTTTGGCCAAATTGAGGGCGTTCGTTCTCCTTCGACTTTGATGCTGCTCGTGGATACGGATACTCTCAATCCGAATCCAACAGACTGGCCGCGTTAGATGGGGGGACATGAAGAAGTGAAGAGACAGAAGCTGTTTCACTCAGACATGAGAGCACTTCTAGTGGGGCTGGCTGTAAACGTTTTTTTTTGTGACGCTGCACGCAGTGCAAACGTTTTGATTCGGTGATTTCAAGCACTAACGAGCCAGAGTGCACTCGATCCATGACTTGTGTGCTCATTCGTTGAATAAACTGAATGCAACGGCCCGTCGAAGACCGCCTTCAAAAGCATCAATGAGGTGTTGTTCCTAGACTTAATGCACGTCCCAGCAGTGCGTTTTTTCTTAATTTTTAAGTGGAATGCTGAACACGGCCGAGAAGAAGAACATGATTAAAGCGGTTGATGCTGTAACTCCCACTACTTCCAAAACTCATGCCCACACCCAGTGACATCCATGAAATGCACACGTGAGTCTGTTGACAGCATCTCCTCAAGTTATGGAAGCATATGAGGGAAAAAAAGCTAACAGCAAGTAAAATGTGATGTACATGTAGGTTCATTCGATCGTCTAAATCTAGTGTCAACTTGCTTACATCCCATTTCTTGCACTTCACGTGAGTCTGGTCATCTGTTGCCCCGTCATCTTGAGAAGCTTTTCCAGCTCCAGATTCTGTGCGGTCATTTTTACCTTCGTTGCATCCTGTGACGCCGCCCTGAAAGCTTTTGGTGCCCGGAATAAAGTCAAGAAGGAGAAATTGAGGGCTCAAGGCAACGACGACATCTTCGCGATAGCTGTGGGACCCACGTTCCGGCCGACGGGTGCACTGGTGAGATGACCGGGACCAAAACGAAGCTTTGCTAGCGCATACATAGTATTTGGTAGGGTTAATTGCCTACAGAATGAACGGAATGACACAAATAACTTATAAAAAGCAGTCTCAGAGCACCTACTAGATTCTGAAAATTCGCAGAAACTTGGAATACGTACTTCGACGTAACTAGTACTCGATTTTCGACAACTTCAATGCCATCTGGAGTGCATCCTCTTCAGTCTGAAATTCTCCATGACCACTCCTCACGCTCTGAGCAACGAGCTTAATTCGTTGCCCACTGCGCAGGGCCATCGTCGACTCCTCCAGGCCCTTCGAGACTGCTTCAGTCTTTGCGGTCTTTACTGCTTCTTGTCTTTCTCGGTTCCCTTTGCTGTCCATCACTGTTCCAGAGAATAACTTTTCCATTTCGATGCTTCTGGATGGTCTTGCATCACTCGACGGTGTATTCATTTCAGCGGGTTTGGTTGTTGCTCTTCTGAATTGCATCGTAGGGTTTTCACCTCCCGTAGTCTCATCCGCACGGTGTTCCATGCATTTGCCACGTAGCTGGACACGCTTGTCGCATCCTGGATGCGAGCAGTTTGTCCATCCACCGTGCGCAATGCACTTCCCATTCGCAGTAACCAACTTGTCACACCCCGTTGCTGAGCAAACTGTGCCTCCTCCGTGAGCGATACACCTGCCCTTGGACTTCGCCCGAGTACTACACTTTGGGTGAGAGCACAACACACCTCCACCATGAGCATAGCAGTTGCCCTGTGACCTTGCTCGACGATCGCATCCGTCTTTCGTGCATCGAGAGCCCCCACCGTGAGCGATACAGTGTCCGCCAGAGTGAGCAAACTTGGTACAATCTGGCATCGAGCATCGTGACCGGGAATTATGCTTAGCACACCTGGACCTGTACTTTACTGGCTGAGTGCAATCAGGGTAAGCACAGATGCCCTGGCCCCTTGAAGAGCGGCGTTCGTTAGTTTCCATTGCCGTAGACGAGGTCTTGGCACCAGTCGACGCCTTTAACTTGGAGTTCTTTAATTTCTTTTTTTCTTGCTCGTCGTCGTCACTCTCCAATTTCCACGTCTCGGTGATCCGACTTCGAGCAGTAGACTCTGACGTGTTCAGCTGATTCGTTAAGTCAGATCTCGCCACTACCTCTTGATCGCTTCGTCTGCGCCGCTTGTGTGACGACTTTCCTTTCCGTGTTGCTGCGGAAACCTTAGCAGCAACAACAGTTGAAAGCGCACCCGTGGTGGCAGGCGGCTTTGGTACCGGAGAATCATCGTTGGATGTATGCGCTCTGTAGCTGGTAAGCTCGATACCCTGATCGTCAATTTGGGAGCTGCCCCCACGAACAACTTTTGGCGCTGCTTCGGCTGACCACTTGGCACCCCGGACCCTCCTTTTCGCTTTTTTGCTCTGGTTATCCACAGGTGGTGACTCGCAATGTGTTTTCGCCCCCGTTCTCGCCCGCATTTTCTTGGTTTTAGTTGTTCTGGGTTTGCAGGCCTGCGTCCTGCCTCCCCGCTCTGCAGAATTCGATTGAAATTTGCCGTTTGATGGCCTCTCTTTTCGATTCACAGTCTGTACTCTAGCAATCCACTCCGTATCACTCTTTGATTCCGCTTCAATCGACTGCTTCTTGGCTGGTCGAGCTTTGCTGCAGCTTTGCTTCTGCGCCTGCTTGGATTCCACTGCCGGTGAACTGAGATCTGGTTTCGCCTTCACTTCTGTCGATTGTTTCCTGGAGCTCCTCAAGTTTTCCCTGGTATCTCTAGAGAGTCTATCGCCAGTTGGATCCCGCTCCTTCTCCTCGGGCACAGCAACCTCAGGATGAACGTTTGACTCTACCCCCGTAGTCTTCTTCTTCGTAGTCGCGGTTGCCTGCTTCTCCGCTGTCTTCGCATCCAAATTCGCTTTTCGTTTTGCTTGTTTCACGTTAATTTTGCTTTTTACATAAATAGGTTTGGTAGGTTCATCGTTCTCTTGTCCCTTTTGCCTCTTCTTCTTTCTGTTCTTCGGCTTCCGCACCTCTAAGTTCGCCTCAGAATTGTCAACTGTCTCGTCGCCGCTCGATCGGACGAAGCGCCAGGCCTCTTCCGACACGCCCTTGGTCACCTCCATCGGCACGAGGACGCCCATGACCGAGACGAACTCCATCTCGACGTCGTCGTCGCTCATTGCCGCCGCAGCCGACGCGCCCTCGCCGCCAGTGCCCATCAACTGTCAACGATCCAGCAAATCTGACTTTTAAGTCACATTTCCTATTTAAAAATAGGATTTTGACACGAATTGTTTCCCTTTTTAGGTCCAAAAATAATGGACTAAATAGGGGGGGGGGGGGGGGTCGGAATTGACTTATGGTCAAAAAAATATGTCCGACATTTCTTGAGAATATGTCCGACCCACGACGCAAATATGTCGCCCCGAAATTCGAAAACGCGCGGTGATATTGTTGAGATTGGTCGAGCTGTATGTAAAGATAAGAGGTGGGGGGAAGAGGGGTTTACCTCCCAGCCTCGGTATTATAGTTACGAAACCTACGGGTCGATAGGATGCTCGGGCCTAGTGCTCCATGAATTCCACTTCCTCATTTCCTCTATCTATCTCAACAATATTTGGGCGGAAACACGCTTAGTAGCTATCGTAGTCGTGAACTTCTTCTTAGGTAATAGTCCACCGACGGCGCATGCTGTCCCCCGAAAGCTGCGGCAGGTTTGGGTTCTTGGTGGGAGAAGAGGTGGTTCGACAGCGTCTTGAACGCGTCAGGCTTCGTCATCGTGGCTCCAACTGTCTTCCCCGAGCCATCATCGCAAAGTTGGCCGGTATCTCCATCCAGCCGACGATTATGCCATAGTCGTCGCGCGTAAGGTGAACCTTTGTCACTTCAACGTCGGCTTCTTCCTCGCTCATCGTGATCTGCACAAACAGCAAAGTCGCATGGTCAGAGCAAGGGACCATGCGCGTACGGGAAGAGTAGAGCACTAGCTAAACATACCTTCGCTGCTAGCTGATAGTACGGGAAGTGAGGGAGGTGAGTGCGGACATAGATCCTTTCCTTTGAAGCAAAAGGAAACTTCAACTGCGCACTACAGGGGGGGAAATCAAGACTGATTCATGCTCTTTCACAAGACGATACTAGTATTTTGTGAGGTGCCGTACGACAAAGTGTCTTATGATTTTCCATCAATGCAATTTG
>LGTU01000300.1:0-36103 GCA_001314425.1 Phytophthora pluvialis
GTTTTTCGGCCCATGGTGAGTTTCCGAATGAGCGTTTGGTGAGGAGCAGCCAGCTAGTAGGTAATCATAGGTGAACAGCTTAGCGTTCTTACCGTGCCGGTCTTCTATGTTGATTATATAGGCGACCATCTCCGTTCCCCTTCTAACTGATATTATTGCTATATATGATAGCGACCTAGGCGACGGCAACTATCTGTTAGGACAGGATGTTCTGTACTGTAATACAAGACTTGGAATTCCCAGCACACATGCTGCACCACAAGATGGGGACTGTGCACAGCGCCGTGTCGAGATTATGCACCGCGTAAACACACCGTGACGACCAGGTGGAATAACATGTAAGAACCAGCCATCCAAACAACGATAACAGGATACATGTTTATAAACAATAACATCCACAACGAGATCCTCGTAGGTAGTTGTATTTAATATTAAAATACCCACGCGTTTGGGGGTTTCCCAAGTTGAGTCAGATTCGAAATCCCATTGAGCAAAACACGACTGAAGCCATGACCGGGCACGAGGGCCGCAGCGCAAGAAAAAATTCTACACCACCGACTGCAGTGTCTGAGCGACGATACATGAGCATATTGCTCGGCATCTTGATGGTCAGCACTGTGTTGTGGTGCTTGACAATGTTTTGGATGGCCAAGAACCCAGCGGCGGGGCGATTTTTCAAGTCTTTTGTGGCCATCGACGCAGTTGTCGATCCTTCCGCTGCTAACCGACCCAATCGCAGCGTGGGGTCCAACATATCTACTTTACTTAAGGCAAACCACGAGCAGTTTCTCCGCGATGACGACAAGGTTCAGGTTAAGACACGAGAACCTGAAGCCACTATACTGGATCTGCCATCGAGTCTAACCGCAGTTCGGCCATTCAAGTGCGTTGGATGGAGAGCTATAGGGGGATGCAGTCCAGACGGCCCACGCAACCCTCAATACGATTTGAATTGCAGCAGCGCGATTCCAAAATATGCGTCGGGCTACTGCGAAGTCGAAGATACACATTCCAGCGAGAGATTTCGAGTTATGAAGCGTTCCTGCGCAAAAACAAAGGGCGGCGCAATATTCCGATGCTCCGACGCGCCAGGCTTTGCCAACTTCCGAGCAGAAGCGCAGCTTTCAGTAGCGCCGGCTCAAGAGCCTGATTTCGCTTTACCCAATGTGGGAGGACAACTCCAAAGGCCCAGTCGAGGAATTGTTATGGTGGTATATCCCACTTTGGTAGCTAGCGCTTATGCCACAATTCGTATGCTCCGCGAGGTCCTCGACTGCAAGTTACCAATCGAGATCTGGTTTTCTCCCGACGAAATGAGCAAGACAGCAAGATCCCTTACACCTCTTCAGACGCTTGGCCAGAACAGTACCGCTGGCAGTTTACTATTCCGTGAGATTGAAACAAACGGCAAGCCCATTCGCTTTGAAGCCAAGATATACGCAATTTACAACAGTGGCTTCGAGCAAGTGCTGTTCCTGGACGCAGACAACGCTCCAGTGCGAGACCCAAGTTTTCTTTTTGAGGCGCCAGAGTTCGCGAAAATGGGAGCGGTGTTCTGGCCAGACTACTGGCATCCGAAGAACACCATGTTTTACATCGACTCGGACTCGCTCGTTTGGGAATTGCTTGGCATACCGTTTGTGGACATGTTCGAGCAGGAAAGCGGCCAAATCCTTATCGATCGTCGACGACATGCAGCCGCGATCCAGCTCGTAACATTCTACGCTTTCCATCGACCTGACTACTTCCAGCTACAGAGACTTGCGTGGGGCGACAAGGACCTATTCCGGTTTGCGTGGTTGAAGCTCGAAGTCCCCTTTTTCATGATCCAGACCCCACCTGCTATTGCCGGCACGGTGATCGGATTGTCGTTTTGCGGGATGACTATGGTGCAGCATGACACCAACGGAGAGGTGCTCTTCCTGCACAGAAACCAACGAAAGCTCATGGGGAAAGTCCATCCCAAGATTACCGAGACAAACTCGAAAGGTGTACCTGCGACTGGATTAGAAGCTCCACCTGCCGATGGCTTCCCAGATCCTGAAATCTGGACCCACTTGTTTTCCTTCCGCAACACGTCTGCACGATCACACTATGCAGTGAAGGGCGAGAAAGGTCTACCTGGTTTTCCTGAGTGGCAGCGTTGCTATGGTCGACGTGAGCTCGATAGGAACCCAAATTTCTACGCGCAAAAGTTCTCAGATCTCAGTTTTGGAGGTATTGAAAAGTACTTGCGTCGATTCGCATTCGAGGCTGTGCAACTTCAGCAGGGGAGATAATGGAGAAGGTAATAGAAAATATAAAGTAAATGGGCTGTGTTAGATCACTAGTTGGCTCACATTGCTAGATGTGGGGGTACGTCTTGGTCATAAGTTTCACAATGCTGTAGTGAGCCAATAACGTCCATGGTGGCTCCGAGAAAATGTAGTCGGCGACGCAAGAGGTTGTGAGCAAACGTATCCGGCAGCGGCGTAGACCCCATACCGACAAGGCACTCGATGTTGAATATCTCGTCCGGATATGCGGTCATATTCACTTCTCTGCGGCGCTGACGAGGTGTCATGTGAGTCGGTAGCGTGTTGAACAGATTGTTCTGCTTTGCCTTGCGGATATAGGCGACACCCTGAGGGTACGGATCGATCAGGGCCTTCCCGTTGACGTACAATACCTCGGCAGCACTGTTATCAACAGGTAAGAACTGCAGAATGCTCCCGCAAAGTGAGTCCGGGTGCTTCTTCATGTCGTCATTTGGCATCGAGTCGACCACACTCACTCCCCATGGTGAAAAAAAGTATGGCACATGCGCCAACTCGAACGCTAACCAGAACGTTTCCTTGTCGCCCCACGAAAACTTAAAACGGAAGCGTTCGTCCGTAATGAACCAGAGCATAACGTCCATGACCGTTTGCCCAGCGCGCTCCTTGTCTATCAACACCATCGACGAATCCATTTCGTGGCACGATTTGCCCCGGTACGCGAACGAGTTGAGTACATGCTCCGATGGAGCAAAGCCCTTGGACACGTTGAACCTCACGTAGTCAAACTCCCGGAGCAACCTCCGCAGATAATATCGTCCATGGTCGTTGCCATTGAGGAACTTGTGCTTGTGAAGGACGCGATCGTAGAAAAAGGTGGTTCCGGTTTCCACATAGCCGTCAAGACCGCGCAGAACGGCTGGGTCTTTGACAATAACGTCGTCCACATCCAGCAGCAGCACGTGGCGAACATCCGTGTGGTACATTGCAAGTGGCTTAATCCACCAACTCTGGAACGCAGCAGTCACGTTGGTAGAGATGACGCCTCGTGATGCAAGATCAGAGCACACGTCCACGAGTTCCACGCGGTCATCCAGGCCGAAGATGAGATTGACGGATCTCGCAGACAGCTCGTCTTCTCCACAGTGATACACCTGGATGAGCTCGTGGTTGCCAAGACAGCGCAGCTCCCGGATAAGCGAGAGCCCCATGTCCAGCCCTCCGTCGTGCATGCAGACCATGATCCCGCGGTGGCGACTCACGCGTCCGTCGAAACTCTGCCCACGCCTGTAGAATGGCGAAATCGGGTGCACGGGGCTCGCCAAGTTGTGCTCAAGGGCGATGGCGTCGGGGTTACCCCCCGGTGGAGCCCGGAGATTGTACGTCCTCGAGCGGAAGGCGTCGAAGCTGTCGCTGAGGCCGATGGAGAGATTTCCGACGAGTCTGCTGCTGATATAGACGGTTGTGAGCAAGATACTCGCGATGCTCGCAAGGAGGAGCAGCAGGACCGGCACGCGCGCACGTCGGCGGACGGAGAGGGGCATAGGGCCCTTCAGGCAACCAGAACGAGATAACGGATACCAACCACGACTATTGTGGCAGCAGTCTCCATATTATGGAAAACGGACGCCATGAACCCATGGCAAGGTGAACATTTATTACAGCGCCGCGATGTACTATTTTTTAATAGTATTAAAATAGTCGTGAACGGGTATAATAGTTGAGCGCGATGTGGATGGACATATGAATCACCCGCATGGAGGCGTTGACCAAAAAATTGAGTCGCACGGGGTTGTCCAGTTGCCAACAGACCAGTGCGCGATAACCGGCACCACACGCCCCAACTCATGCATTGCACCATCAGGGAAAACATTTCATGCGGTAGGGTGGATACTTATGATTGTGGGTATCATATTGACTGGCGTTTGCAGTTTCAGATCATCGCTCCAGCTCCAGCTGCTGAGCCAGGGACCGTTTGGAGTCCCTCATTTGGAGTTTTCCTACCGAAACGTTACCCCACCCAGCACACGCATAACCTGTTATGAACAAGGCAAAGAAGGCGGGCTTCCGAGCTGCGCCGATGGAGAGAGAGCGACGATGGAAACCTTTGCTGCTAGGAATGCTGGTACTCACCAACTTCCTCTATCTCGGGTTGGGCATCTTACTGATGCCCCAAAGCCCCGACAAGATTAATCTACGTGAAGGCATTCTCCTGGACGACTTAATGTCCGACAGAGTTCACACGGACAACACGCCTTCAGCAGCAAGTGCTTCAGCCAACGTGCGACGTCTGAAGTGTCTTGGGTGGAGAGCGACGCGTGGGTGCACTCCCGATGGAGCTCGCCTGTCTGAAAAGGACCAAGACTGCACCAGCAAAGTACCAGACGGCGCATCAGGCTACTGTGAGGTCGAAGATGAAGACACCCACGAGGTGTTCGCAGTGATGAACCGCACGTGTTCCAAAAGCAAGCCCGGGGCCGTCTTCCGGTGCAACGATGCGCCAGGCTTTTTCAACTTTCGAGCAGAAGCGCAGCAAGTTATCAACAAAGCGGTTGCACAGGGTTTCGAGCTGCCTGGTACCAACAGCAGTAGCCACAAACAAGGGATCGTCATGGTGGTCTACCCCGAGCTGGTTCCAAGTGCGTCCGCCACGATTCGAGCGCTGCGAGAGGTGCTGGGCTGCCAGCTTCCAATTGAGATTTGGTCCCGGCCTGACGAGATTCGTCGTGTTCCAGGCGCACTCGATCCATTGTACGCACTGGCGGGGAACGACACAACAGGAGGAATGACCTTCAGGGAGATCAACGATCCTCGCGCGGTTCGATACGGAGCCAAAATTTACGCCATTTACTACAGTCACTTGGAGCAGGTGCTGTTTCTAGACGCTGACAACGTCCCTGTGAGAGACCCAAGCTACCTGTTCGAGACACCAGAGTTCGTCAAGACCGGTGCGGTCTTCTGGCCTGACTACTGGCATCCCCAAAACACAATTTTCTTCCTCACCGAGCATTCCCTGGTTTGGCAGCTACTGGACATGCCATTCGTTGACATGTTCGAGCAGGAGAGCGGCCAATTGCTCATCAACCGGCGGCAGCATGCGGCTCCGATGGAACTAGTGGCTTTCTACGCGAAACATCGACCCGACTATTTCAGTCTGCTACGCCTGGCGTGGGGTGACAAGGATCTCTTCCGCTTTGCATGGCTGAAGCTGGGGGCATCGT
Organism: Phytophthora pluvialis; assembly: GCA_001314425.1. Lineage (NCBI taxonomy): Eukaryota > Oomycota > Peronosporomycetes > Peronosporales > Peronosporaceae > Phytophthora > Phytophthora pluvialis. The sequence goes on from LGTU01000300.1 coordinate 5,477, forward strand.
TTCACATGATCCAGACGCCGCCTTCTGTGGCGGGGAAGTTGTTCGGAAACGCGTTTTGCGGGATGACGATGGTGGCGCATGATCCCGATGGGGAAGTTATTTTCCTACACCGGAACCAGATGAAGCTCATCGGAAAACCAAAAATCGGCACGTCTCCAGGAACCTCTCCAAACAGCGCGGACGACTATCCAGATCCTGCAATGTGGACACACTTGCTGTCCTTCCGCAGCTCATCGCCACGATCCAAGTACGTGATCCAGGGCCATCGGGAGTCTCGGTTTTCTGACAAAAGACGGTGCTTCGGACGAAGCGAGATGGATCGAAATCCGAACTTCTACGCGCAGAAGTTTGCCGAATTGAGTTTCGCTGGGCTCGAGACGCAACTGCGCAGGTTTGCAATGGAGGCAGCGCAGTTTCGTACGCAAAACACTTGAGTGGTTAATATATTATCGTGTTGCTGTTGCATTGTGTATGAAAAGCTAAGACGCTGATTTTTGCAGAAGAGTGCGAGAGCGATTTAGACAATATACTTCTGAAGTACTATATTAAAGCAATATACATATTATGTATATTGCTTTTGGCGTGGAGATGAACCGCACGGATTTCATGGTGGCGAACCCTTGCCACCTTCAATGCTATACGCCACTATCCGTCAAGATTCCTGTCGTCTAGGCATTTACGAGTGCGTGTGATGATGCGACGCAAGGTGATTTGATAGTCGCTGTAGAGGCGTCCGCCATTGCGGATCAACCACCAGTACATGTATCCACAACGAGGCGGGTAGAGGCAACACTGGACAAACGGATCGTATCATGTGGTGCTTGTCGTGTGACTCAAACGTCGGAATCTTACGAGGAAAACCAAATCGCCCATGATTCTGTAGTGGAGACTTGCAGCTACATTTGAGCCATGCTTTTCGTTTATGGGACGTTCTATTCGGATCATCGCCTCCGTCGTAGAAGCGCCAACAACGATAATTCTCGTGAGTTCGAATTCAGTGGATTTGTTCTGTTGCTCTCAAGCTACGCTGAATCCATGATGAAGACGTTGAAGTAGAGATTGCTACCTGCCTCAACGGAGAAAGTGTGCCGTCATAAATGTTTACTATTTGTGTTGTTTATGCTGTTCAACTGGGCCTACGTGTTACTTCTGAAGTATTGGCTATCGTGCTAATGATCAAGAATCAGAATAAGGTGAAACGAGACGAAGATATCCTTATGGACATTCTTGCATATTCCAGCTCAGAAAGAGGTGCTCGCAAGACAACGTTCAAATTGTGACACCTGCTCGTACCTTGTGAAGGGGGAAAATTTACTTTCCTTTTGAAGCACATCTTCAAGATCCATGTACTGTACTGCACGTTATCCAAGCACACCAGGAGCTCCAGTTCTCCAACAACCGGCATTGCTTTGGACGGAGGGAGCTCGCCACAAACCTAAACTTTTACGCCCGCAAGTTGAGTTTTACTAGGCTCGATATGTACCAGCGCAGGTTTGCCACGAAAGCTATACAGCTTGCGAAGAGTGAAGACCACGACGGTACTTCGAAATCTGAATGAATTACGTTTGCTCAAGATCAGCTGCCTGCTTTGCAAAACGCCGCAGATGTGTCTCGAGCCCGGCAAAAGTTTGGTTAGCGATATCTTGGACGTAAAACTGAGGGCTATACCGCAGTGACCGCCGTCCAAAACATTTCTGCTTGCTAGTGAAATTCAGTGATGTCGTGAAGGCCTGAACGACGTAGTGATCGCGACTCCAAGTGCGATCGAAGGAGAGCAAGTGTGTCCAGATTGCTGGGTCTGGCTCTAGTCCTGTTTCCGCTTCCGAACTGTTAGCGTCAGCGCCTCCCGACTTTATCCCCGTGAGTTTGTGCTTGTTACGATGGAGGAACAGGATTTCGCCTGCTGCATCGTGCTGCACCATTGTCATACCACAGAATGCAGACAAATTGGTCACCATGCCAGCCATGGCAGGAGGTGCTTCGATCATGTGGAATGTTGCATTCAACTTGAGCCACGCCAAACGAAAGAGATCCTTATCGCCCCACGCAAGTTCGTAGTGAACAAGAAAATTCGGGTCGTGCGTGGCGTAGAAGAACACTAGCCTTAGCGGGGATGTGTGTTTTCGTCGATCCACAACCAATTGACCGCTTTCTTGTTCGAACATGTCGACGAAGGGCATGTCCAGCAGTTCCCACAGCAGAGACTTGCGGTGGAGCCCGAACATAGTGGAGGCCGGGTGCCAGAAGTCAGGCCAGAAGACCGCTCCAGATTGAACGAACTCGGGTGAGTCGAAGAGAAAGTTGGGATCACGAACCGGGACGTTGTCTGCATCAAGGAACAGCACGCGATCGAAGAAGCTATTGTAGATTGCGTAGATTTTCGCGACAAAGCGCTTGGCCACTGGGTCAGTTATCGGGTGGAACGAAATCTGGCCTCCAGAAGAGTTCTGCGCGAGGTGTCGAAGAGGGACGAGAGCTTCTGGGGCGTCTTTCATCTCATCGGGTCGGAACCAAATCTCAATAGGCAGTGAACAGCCTAAAAGATCTCGGAGGGCTCGAATGGTGGCGTAGGCACTTGGAACCAATTTCGGATAGACGACCATGACGATTCCATCACGTGGAGGAAGCTCAGAGTCACCAACATTCGGTAGTGCTAAGGTTGCAGACGTAGAATTTGTCATCGCAGCATGAGCCTGAACGCGAAATCGGGCGAACGCAGGTGCGTTAATGCATCGAAATGGGACACGATTGCGAAGGATATGGGCTGATCGACGCATAACATGGAAGCGTTCACCCGTCTGCGTATCTTCCACTTCACAGTACCCGGACGCATTGTTTGGAACAAATTCAGAGCAAGTCAAGTCTTCGTGAGGCTCTCGGGGCCCATTAGGACGATCGTCTCCAGTATTTCGCCACCCGATGCACTTCAGCGCGCGCTTCTTCGTCTCACCCGCGGGTAGCAACTTTACTGAGCGAGCATGCAACTCCGCTTCAGCCTGCTTGTGGACCTCCAACTCTGTCGATTGTAGTGAATATTCTAGAGATCCAACAACCTCCTTAACGTATAATTCCGAACTCGTGTTGTGAGTTTGCCCATGAATCCGTGACACCGAGTCGTTCTCAGTTGTAGCAGACGCAGGAAAAAGTCGCTTGGTAACCAAGTCTTCGTTAGCGTCCACACCCCTCGATCCACTATCCACTGCAACTGACGCTTTTTCATATTTTTCATGCCCGATTTCAGCTAAAATTTCCTCCGCGCGAAGTTTCCAGACGGTAGTCGACGCACTGGCAGCTTTGTTCAAGGTTGGTGAATTAAAATCGTCATCGCCTCTGTTAATACGAAGCAAGTGCATGGCGTCAGCGTCTCCATCTTGTTTGATCCGTTGTAATGCTCTTTGTCGAGTGCTGCTGTGTTGTTCGTGTGAGAATTGTCGCTGCATGGCTGAGAAGAAGAAGAGTGCAGACCCGTACATTACGATACTGAAGACGAGCAAACGTGTCAACCAGCGCTGCAAAGGTTGGGAACCTCGACGAGAGTCATGTGCACCTCGTGGTATCGCCATACGAGCGATTTAGAGAGACAAATAGGTAATGACTCTTAAGTGGAAAATATCACTGGTCGTTTCATTATAGTGCTGCTTCAAACTGAAGCAGGAGTTTCACAAAGAGTTTCGATGCACAATCGCAGGCCATGGTGAGATTGAGCCTTAGGTTTCACCGTAGATGCGTTTCCAAACCTGAAGGCTGCAATTTGCAATTTACATTGGTCGTTTGCAAGCTCTAACAGTATTGCAGTATTCGATTGCACCATACGGTGGCATTGCCTTCTAAACTGCAACAGTTGTGTCAATACATATTTTTTTTTTTAACCACCGCATTATATGCACCTTGGCAGTAAACTAAACCCAGTTAGCCGATGGTTTAACGTTGTACCATCATCAGATCATGCATGTGGCTACCTGGACGCTGTCCATTCATCTCTTACTCATCCATGAAGATTTCACTCCTAGAGCCTGAATTCACATTTCGAAGTATTTTAAACACACGAACTCTACACTCAACACTTCAGTTGGCAAAGTCGATAATGTTGCGAGATGAGAGAGCCTCATCAAGGATGGTTTAGAATTTGCTGCCGCCGATCTGCAGCTTCCGTCGCATAGCGACGCAAATCCGTCTCAAGACCCGAAAAACTCAAATCTGAAAACTTTAGCACGTAGAAATTCGGGTTCTTTCCGAACTTTCGCTGACCGTAGCAATGTTGGTCCTTCGAGAATTCAGGAAGCGCATTGTACGTCTCAATAACGTAGTTCACGCGGCGTGACGTATTCTTGAAGGAGAGCAGGTGAGTCCAGATAGCCGGGTCGGGATACCCATCAGACTCTTGAGCTAGCTGCGTCTTGCCCAGGGTGGCTTCTATCAATTTCAACTCCTCCTGGATTTCTTTAAATTTGGGTGTTTGGCGTCCTAGAGGATTCTTGCTCGCCAGTTTCTCCTTGGCATGCCGAACTGCTTCAGCCACGTTATCGCTTCCCCCCCGTCGCGCCACGCCAGTCAATTTGTTTGAATTACGATGCAGGAACAGCACGTTGCTCTCCGTGTCATGCTGCACCATCGTCATGCCGCAAAAACTGTCGTTGATCACTTTTCCAGCCACTGCTGGAGGATACCGGATCATATGAAATGGAGTAAGCTGCTTGAGCCAGGCCAGGCGAAACAGATCCTTATCGCCGTGCACGAGCTTCATACGGTCAAAGATGTCGGAGCACTGGAACGCGTAATGCCGAGCAAGTTCCAGTCTGGCAGCATGCCGTCGTCGATCTACCAGCAACTGGCCGCTCTCCTGCTCGAACATGTTGGCAAACGGGATATCGAGCAGCTCCCAAATCAGCGATTGACTGTGAATATTGAAGATCGAGTTGGTCGGGTGCCAGAAATCCGGCCAGAAGACTGCGCCAGTCTCCTGAAATTCCCGCAGCTCAAACAAAAAGCTCGGATCTCTCACTGGCACGTTGTCGGCATCCAGGAACAGCACACGCTCGAAATGGCTGTTGTAAATCGCCTGCACCTTGACTCGAAACCCCGTCGCAGCAAAGTCCGTCACCTCATGGAAGGAGAGCTCCGGCATGCCACCCGTTGCAGCAAGTTCGTGTAGCGTCTTCATATCAGCCGGATGGTTCCTCATCTCTCGCGGGACGAACCAAATCTCAACCGGCAGTTTGCAGCCCAAATCTCGCAGTACGCGGATCGTGGCGTACGCACTCGCCATCAGCTTTGGGTAAATCGCCATGACGATGCCGTCTCTCGGGTCCGACATGCTTTCGCCCACATTGGGGAGAGCGAAACCTGGTTCCAGCGCCTTATCCAGCGCCTCCTTCGCTAGCGCAGGGAAAGTCGCGAAGGTCGTTGCATCCGAGCACCGGAACACCGCTTCGGGCTTGAGACTGTTGCAATACCGTCGCCCCACTCGGAACCTCTGGCCGGAGTCCGCATCCTCCACTTCGCAGTAGCCCGACACCCCCGCCAGCACTCGCGTCGTACACGAGTGATCTCTGTCTGGAAGTCGCGGTCCGTTAGGACTGCAGTCGCCCGTCGCCTTCCACCCGACACAGCGCAGCGAGCGCTTGCTGGCTTCACCCCTCGGGAAGTTCCTGACCGTCTTCGCGTGGCTTTCCGCCTCCTCCGCCTTCTCCTTCGCCAGTCGAGCTTCGACTACTTTGAGGTCGTCACGGGTCTGCTGGGTCCCGTTCCGCTGGGCGCCAGTCTCCGATGCTGTCGCCACTTTGGCCTTGGCCTGTCCCCCTTTGCGCATCGCAGCGCGTCCCTGGGGCGACAGAACGAGTCTCGGGAACTGTTTCTTCCTTGCCACTGGCAGCGGCTTCCTCGTGACGGGGGCGACGTCCTCGTCCCCGAACTTCGGGCGGGGCGTGCGACTGGCGGACAATCGCGACGTCGGGACCAGATCCGCGAGCCGGTAATTAGACCACAGCAGCATCAGAAACCCGTAGACAATGCCGACCGATAGCAACACGCGCGGCGGCCATCGTCGACGACCTGGTCGTGCGGTGGCCATTGTGGCAATCGATACATGCACGGAGCTGGCTGGTCCACTGCAAGGGCGGGATAGTTTTGCACATCTCAGATGACTCACGCGAAATCTACCTGCGATATATAGTATTCGATACTATCAAATCGCTACAAGTCCTACCTAACTGATTATCAAAGTTATGTATCACCCGAAAACCATTTCGATACGTAACGTACCGATATCGGTTTATATATATATAAACAGGATCCTAATTCTGGTTAGCAACTAAGCGGTGCCCATGGTATCATCTGCGTGTGACACCGATCAAGGTGGTGGTGACTCTATGTCATTCCGCTTCTCGCCGCGTCCAGCGCCAAATGCAGCAGAGTTCGCCCATCGCCGGTCGGTGGCTGGCCCGGGGACTCGTCGTCAGCGTCCTGCTCTACGGGCTGCTGCTGCTGGCCGTGTGGGGCGACACGCAGCGCGAGGAGGCAGCGGGGGACGCCACGCAGCAGCAGCATTTGCAGTTGGTACGCAGCGACATGGCGCCACACCAGGAAGCGAATGGGTTCATCGTCGGCGTCAAGTCGACGCACGTGAACACTTCGTCGGACGCTGTGTCCACAAGGACAGATGTGTCGGCTGAGACACTGCGCAGGGCCTTCCAGGACGGCGCCGGACCGTCCACCTTGGGCATCCCCACGTTCTCGTGTCTCGGGTGGCGCCAAACGGGCGCGTGCAGCCCCAACGGGCCGCGAGAACCGGACAGGGACGTCAGCTGCAGCAAGAAGATCAAGGCCGGGGCGTCGGGCTTCTGTCTGCTGAAGAACGAGGCCACGGGCGAGCAAGTGCAGGCCCTGCGCCTCAACTGCTCGTCCCTGAGGGAGGAGGTCAGGTTCAGCTGTCAACAGGCCGCGGACTTCGCGCGCGTGGCGCCACAGACCGACGTGCTGGTCGCAGCCAAGCAGCAGGAGGTGGACGCTGCCGACGACGAGGTGCAGCTGCAGCCACAGAACGGCGTGCTCATGGTCGTGTACCCCAAGCTGCTGGCCAGCGTCTACTCGACGCTTAGACTGCTGCGCTCGTACAACTGCTCGCTGCCGGTCGAGTTGTGGTACCTCGAGAGCGAAATGGGCTCGAACCCGCTGAACGACTCGAGGGTGTTGCAGTCGCTCGTGGACGAGTACGGACCCATCTCGCTCCGTGGCATCGCAGAGGGAGATGTGGACGGGTTCAACACGAAGGTGGTCGCCCTTGCACGCTCGGATCTCGACCAGGTGCTGTTCCTGGACGCTGATAACTCGCCGGTCAAGGACCCGACGTATCTCTTCACGGCACCGGAGTTTGTGGAGTCTGGCACGGTTTTCTGGCCGGACTTCTGGCACCCGGCCAACACCATCTTCAACATCAACAAGCAGTCGTTGCTGTGGGAGCTGGTGGGGACACCGTACGTCGACATGTTCGAGCAGGAGAGCGGCCAGCTGCTGATTGATCGGCGTAGAGCGCAAGTAGCTCTGGAGATTGTGCAGTTCCTGGCACTCCGCAAGCCTGACCACTTGGAGCGCTTCAAGCTTCTGCATGGCGACAAGGATCTCTTTCGGTTGGCGTGGCTCAAGACGAACACGCCGTTCCACATGATCCAGACTCCTGCGGCAGCGGCAGGTATGGTCAAGGGGAGACAGTTTTGCGGCATGACCATGGTGCAGCACGACCCGCAAGGCGAGATTTTGTTCCTACACCACAATGGCAAGAAGCTGATTGGCGACGAGGAGACCAGTAAAACTCGCGTCTGGACGCATCTCCAGTCGTTTGTGTTCCCAGACAACCTTGCGGCGGTGAACTCGGACCCTGCGCAGCGGTACGAGTATATGGCGACCAACTACCACGTTCGTATCTTCGGTGGAGGGATCTTCCGAGGCTTTCCCATGTGCTACGGCGACAACAAGATGAAGTCGGAGCACTATAACACCACGTCGTGGGATGAACTTCCCTACAAAGACCTCGAGGATAAACTGCACAACTTCGCCCAAGAGGCAGGCGCCCTCGAGAAACCCAGCGAAGACCAGTAGACTAGCACTTTGTTATTTAAATTGAATCGTAATATAGGACAGAAGTTGCAGGGCTAATTAAATTGGGTTTCACGACTTCACTCTCTCGGCAACAGTCATCCTTGAAACTCAGTTGTTTTCCTCCTGCGTAGGCGCGATGCAGATGTCTACGATAACGAGGAGTTGGGTGGCAAGGGCGATCATCACGAGTATCGTGCTCTGGGAGTTTTCGCTGGCGTTTGTGTGGTCTGACGCGCAAACTCCAGACACCACGACAGGAGACTAAAGCCAGCTTCAATTGCTCAGCTCTACCCTAGATCAAGGATGGCAGACCAACTCGAGTGTGACCAACTCGATTTTGTGGACGGATTCGAGTTCTGGATCGAACACGTCAGCAGGACGCGAATCAAACTCCACACAAGAGCTCAGCACGATCGTGAGCGAGGGGAGTGCGTCAAGTGAGGACGTACCGGTAGATACACAGGAAGCAGCGTCGCCATCACTATCAGTGGTGACAGCCAGCTCGGTCATAGTTGGAGGGGTGAAGGGTGAAGCTCCAGATGAAGAGGCAGAAGAAACCAACTCGACTCGAGAAACCTTTGCAAACGAACCGATCCCAGCCCTGAACGAGTCAGCTGAGACCTTGCTTCAGACCTTTTTGGACAACAATGGACCTTCAATGCTAGGCATTCCCGAACTCGTGTGTCTGGGTTGGCACCAAACGAGGGGTTGCAGTCCTGATGGACCTCGAGACGTTCAGAACGATGCTGGTTGTAGTGTAAGCATCCAGGCTGGCACTTCTGGGTATTGCTTGATGCGCGATGGGAAATCCGGGGAAGAAGTACGAGTTATGCGTGTGAGCTGCTCATCTTTGCGTGACAAAGTTACGTTTAGCTGTGACGAAGCTGCGGATTTCGCGCGTGCAGCACCTCAGATCGACGCTTTGAAGAAGGCGAAGCAGCAGGAGGCGAATCAGGCTCAAGCTCAAGGAGACGAGGTGAAATTTGAGTCTACGAAAGGCATCGTGTTGGTCATATACCCGAAGCTGTTGTCTAGCGTGTACGCCACAATCCGACTGATTCGATCTTACGAATGCTCACTACCTGTGGAGCTCTGGTATCTCGAGCGTGAAATGGGTGCCAATCCGTTGGAGGGGTCGCTAATATTGCAGTCGATAGTGAGCGACTACGGTCCTATTTCACTGCGTGGCATCGCCAACGAAAACGTGACAAAGCCGAGTCGCTGCTGTGGGAGCTTATCGATATGCCATTCGTCAACATGTTCGAGCAGGAGAGCGGCCAATTGCTCATTGATCGCCGTCGATCAGCCGTTGCATTGGAGATAGTCCACTGCGCCAGCCAAACCGCTTCGAGCTTCTGAACCTGCTATACGGAGATAAAGACTTGTTCCGGTTAGGGTGGCTCAAGACGAATACGCCGTTCCACATGATCGGAACCCCTGCAGCAGCTGCAGGAATGGTGAGCGCTAACCAATTCTGTGGAATGACTATGGTTCAGCACGATACACAAGGCGAAGTTTTGTTCCTGCACCACAATGGGAAGAAGTGTATAGGCGACGACGATCAGCGTCACGTCTGGACGCACCTTCAGTCCTCCGTATTTCCCGAACACCTCGCCGCTTTGAGCGCAGACGCTACCGAAAGGTACGCCTACATGGCGGACAATTACCTGGTCGGAATATATGGCGCAAGCGACGCATTTCCTGGGCTTTCCACGTGCTACAGGATAAAGACAGAATACTATCGACTCATACCATGGGAAACCTTGCCGTGGCACGATATCGACCAGCGTCTTCACGAGTTTGTTCAGGAAACCAGCAATCTTGAGCAATAATAACTGGTAGACATAATGTTCAATATTTTCGATCATAACTTAGACTTGAGTTGGTGTTGTAGCTGGGATCTCTGTGTCATTTTGATGAGCATGAACTACTTGTGCGGCTTCCATCGCAAACTTGCGCAACTGTGTCTCGAGGCCACCAAAACTGAACTTTGCGAACGCTTCGAAGTAAAAGTGCTCGTTCTTCTCCACCATATCGGCTACGCCATAGCAAGTCTGGCCTTTGGTGAAGCCGCCCAGAGCTGGATGAACATCGATCTTGTAGTGAATTCTCTTTGAAGTATTCCGAAAGGATAGTAAATGTGTCCAGTAAATGGCGTCGGGGTAGCCATCAGCCTCAGGCACGTCCAGAGTAGGTGGGGGGGTGACGAAGCCATCCCGCAACTCCTTCTCGACTTCCTCGAACGTTGGTTTAGCATGCACGCCAGGTTGAGTGAGCAGCAACTTCTGCTTCGCACGAAGAGCTGCAAGAGTCTTGAGATGTACGGTCTGGTGTTTGGGCTCGCCCTTGAGTTTGCGAGAGTTTCGATGTAAGAAGAGCACCTCACCCTTCGCATCGTGCTGTACCATGGCAATACCACAAAAGGAATTGTTGAAGGCCTTGCCAGCAACTGCAGGTGGTATATCAATCATGTGGAACGGCGACTTGAGATTAAGCCACGCCAAGCGAAACAGATCCTTATCCCCGTGCACCAGAGCGAACGTCTTGAAAAAGTTTGGCTTGTGAAAAGTGTAAAAATTCACCAATTCCAGCGGCGCAGCATGTCGTCGTCGGTCGATCACCAACTGCCCGCTCTCCTGCTCGAACATATTCACGAACCGTTGGTCCAGCAGCTCCCACAACAGCGACTGGCCGTGGATATTGAAGATCGTGTGTCGCGGATGCCAAAAATCCGGCCAGAAAACAGCACCAGTCTCGTTGAACTCTTGCGTGTCGAAGAGAAAACTCGGATCTCGCACAGGAACGTTATCCGAGTCCAGAAACAAAATTTGCTCAAAGAAACTATGATAAATCGCAAACACCTTGGCGCCAAACCCCGTCGCCTTTTTGTCGTCGATCTCACGAAACGTCATCCCGCCAGTCGACGCAGCAAGTTGTTGCAGCGGCACCATCGAGCCCGGGACCGCTTTCATTTCTTTCGGTCGGTACCACAACTCAATCGGCAACTCGCACTTTAAAACTTCTCTCAACGCTCGAAGCGACGCATAGGCGCTCGGCACCATCTTCGGATACACGACCATGACGATCCCCTTCGATCCCTCGCCGCTCTCCCCGACATTCGGCAGCTTAAAACTCGGCACCAACGCTTTGCTCACCGCCTCGTTCGCAATAACCGGGAAATTCACGAAATCCGCGGCATCGAAACATCGAAACTGGCCTTCGGGGCGCACACTTCGACAATACCGTCGCATGACGCGGAATCTCTCCTTGGTGCGTCTGTCCTCCACCTCGCAGTATCCGGATCGCGAGTGCTGCACGGCCATGTGGCAAGGCTTGTCCAGATGCGGCAGCCTCGGTCCGTACGGACTGCAATCGTCCGTCGCTCGCCAGCCGATGCAGCGCAGCTCCCGGAGCCGGTTCTGACCCTGCGGCAGCATCTTCACGTCGCGCGCGTGCTCCTCCGCTTGGGCAATTGCAGCGGCGTCTGATTGGTCGTTGGGGGGCGCAGGAGCGGCGTCGAGCGCGTTGTCCAGCTGCAGGGGATTGGCTGAAGACGCGGGGCGCGAGTGCAGGAGGAAGACCACGAGTCCGCAGACGTAGAGCGCGCCGCAGCCGAGCAGCAGACGCGGCCAGCGACCGCGTGGAGCAGGTCTGGACGAGTCGCTTCGAGTATGGTGAGGCAGCAGCGAGGCCTCCGAGGGCGACGAGGCTGGGGCTGGCACCGCGGGACCCGCACGGAGGCGGGTGGAGCCTTGGTCCATTGTTGCGGTGTGATCCTGTGCAGGTCCTGCACTGCAGGACGATCGCCATGAGAGCGGATAACTATTCAGCCAATGAGGAGGAGTTCATAAAGGTTAAGTATATCGGTCGACCAATCAGAAATCGGTTAATGAGAATTGAGCCGGGATGTCTGAGTCAGACGGACTGCTGGCTCTTGCTTCAGCCCAGCACCAGAATGGAATGGCGATCCCCCGCGTCCAAAGGATCCGCTCGCCGTTCCAGTCACTCGACGTCTGCCGGCCGCTGGATATTCCTCTTACTGCTACTGAGCTTCCTCTCGTACGCGTCGCTGCTGCTGATCTGGTCCAGGGACTCGCTCTCCACGCCCCCCAGCAGGACCCCCCTGCGATCTGAGAACGACACCCAATTGATCCAAGTCAGGGCCCTGCCAATGGCCGACACAAAGGAGCGGACATTCCGCTGCATTGGCTGGCGAGCTGCGATGGACTGCACGCCGTTCGGCCCTCAAGACCCAAGCCGGGACCAACCGTGCAGCAGGACGGTGTACAATTCAGATGCAGGCTACTGCGAGGTGGAGGACACGCGGACCGGAGAACATTTCCGAGTCATGCGACGACATTGCACCGGTCTCCCCCACGCAGCTAGATTTCGCTGTGACGACGCGTTGGCTTTCGTGGATTTCCGAAAGAAAGCCAGGAAGGCAGTGGAGAAAGCGCTCGTACCAGGGTTTGCGCTGCCAAACGTGGTAACGGACGGGGGAGAACAACCGAAGGATGGCATTATCATTGTTGTGTATCCGAAGCAGGTTGCCAGTGCGTACGCGCTGATCCGTACGCTTCGTGAAGTTTTGAAGTGCAAGCTGCCCATTGAGCTCTGGTACTGCGCCCAAGAACTGTACAGCTTCCCTGGACCCCTCACCCCGCTGAAGTACCTGGTTGATTCGGACTCCACTATCACTTTCCACAAGATTGAAGACACTCGTGCCATGGGTTTTGGCGCGAAAGTGTTTTCGATCTACAACAGTTTGCTGGACCGCGTGCTATTTCTCGACGCGGACAATTTCCCAGTGCGGGATCCCAGTTCGCTATTCGACTCCCCTGCATTTGAAAGTACGGGTGCAGTGTTCTGGCCAGATCATTGGCATCCTGAGAACACAATTTTTAATATCCACGTGAAATCGATGCTCTGGGAGCTGCTGGACACACCCTTCACCGATATGTTCGAGCAGGAGAGCGGCCAACTCCTAATTGATCGGCGCCGGCACGCAGCGCCAATGAAGTTGGCGTTTTTCTACATGTTTCACCGGCCGAATTTCTTCAATAAACTGAAGGTAGCTCACGGCGACAAGGATCTGTTCTGGTTTGCGTGGCTCAAACTGGAAGCCTCCTTTCACATGGTGCAGACACCTCCTGCCGTGGGTGGTAAAGTGATCAACGACATGTTTTGCGGTATGACGATGGCGCAGCACGACCTCGAGGGTAATGTTCTCTTCCTCCATCGGAACCAATTCAAGCTCACGGGAAAACCCGCAGGGCTTAAGAAAAGAGAAACCCCTGAGGCGGACGGGCTACCGGATCCGGTCATATGGACTCATCTGCTTTCCTTCAACCGCTCGTACGAGACGGAGCACTACGTCATCGACACTTACAGAGCTCAGCCAGCTTTTCCGAAGTCTCAGAGTTGTTTTGGCAAGCGCAAGCTGGGCAAGGACCCGCACTTCACATCACAAAAATTCAGCACCATGAGCTTTGCTGATTTGGAGAACACCATTCGTCAATTTTCCGTGGATGCCGTTGGTCTTCTCCCAGCTACTCACAATGTAGACACTATTCGCCATAGACTTGCTAAATAAATTGCTAATTGGTCAATAGAGTACATAGATTTTATCTAGCCCGCGTCATGAAGGAAGCTAATGGCCATGATCAGGTCTGAAGCCCATTTTTGACAGCTATCAATTGTAGGTTTCCACTCGCACTCGAGTATCAACCATATATATATTTATACTGGGTAACAAAGGAGCTAGCATGACGAGGAAATACTGCACGCCAGGACGTTGAAACAGCATGCTGCTTTGATCGTATTTTCGGGTCCTCGTTGTAGCAAGATACACGCGAGCAGTTCACAGATCGGAGCTCTAACAACGTTTTTCTAACTCTTAAAAAAGTTCACAGTGAACGAATCGCGGCGATTCCAGACGCAAGCTCATCTCTTTGACGAAGAGTATACATGTCGACATGGTTTCATGAAAACATTGACACGCATTGGAGTACATGTACAATTTCTACTGAACAAATTAATAAAGCTGCCTTGCATCGTGAGCGTAGTCCAGCAGCGTGTCCTCGATGTTGTGCCATGGAAGCTCCGCCCATGGTGTCAGTCGAAAGTGTTTCGACTTCATGTAGCGGTCTCCGTAGCACATGCGCGTTTTCACGAATTGCTTCCCTCCCTGGAAAATGTTTACCTTATAGTACTTCTTCACGAATGCGTAACGCATCACGGGGTCAGCATCCACTGACGCCATTTGTTCTGGGAAGATAAAAGTTTGAAGTTGCCCCCACGTGTGATCCCTCGTAAAATCCTCTTCTCCCGATAATTTTTTTCCGTTGCGGTGAAGGAAAATCACTTTACCCCTTGTATCGTGCTGGACCATCGTCATACCGCAGTACTGCTCAGCTCTGACCATACCTGCAGCGGCCGGAGGTGTACGAATCATGTGGAACGGAGTGTTCGTCTTGAGCCACGCTAAACGGAAGAGGTCCTTATCGCCGTATAACAATCGAAGTCTTTCCAAGTGACGTGGCTCGCGCATTGCTAGAAATTGCGTTACGTACAGTGCGACCGCTGCCTGCCGTCGATCGATTAGCAACTGACCGCTCTCCTGCTCGAACATATCGACAAAAGGTGTGCCAACCAGCTCCCAAATGAGCGACTCCGCCTTGATATTGAATATGGTGTTGGCTGGTGTCCAGAAGTCCGGCCAGAACACAGTTCCGGTCTCCAAAAACTCGGACGTATCAAACAAATACGTCGGGTCCTTCACAGGCGCATTGTCGGCGTCCAAAAAGAGGATTTGATCCAACCCTGAATGTGCCAACGCGTACACCTTCGACGTGAATCCAACCACCAAAGTATCAGTAATCCCTCTCAGCGTCACAGGACCGAAGTCGTTCACCAGCGACTGCAATACCCTAGAATCATCCACTGGCGCCGCTCCCATCTCGCTCTCCAAGAACCACATCTCGATCGGCAGCTTGCATCCATAGCCCCTCAGCAGCCTGATCGTCGCATGAACACTGTGCAGCAGCTTGGGGTACACAACCATCACAATGCCTCTCGTCGGCGCTGAAGTTGCAGCCTGCTCCGCAGCCCCCGTTCCGTTCCTCTGCTCACTCCCTCTCAAGTGCGTCTCTCCAGCCTCTGTCTCCTTCTCTCGCAACTCCCTCGTCTTCGCGGCGATAATCGCGTTCACCTGTGGGGCCACCCTGGCAAAGTCCACGGCCTGACTGCACTTGAACGTCGTCCTGCTCCTGAGCGAGTTGCAGCTCAACCTCATGGCCTGGATCTCCTCCCCAGTGGCTTCGTCGCGCAGCAGACAATAGCCCGAGGCCCCCGCCTGCACGATCCCTCCACAGGTCAAGTCCTTCGTTGATTCTCTCGGGCCGTCAGGCGAGCAGTTGCCCGTCTGTCTCCAGCCCACGCACTTGAAGTCCGGCACGTGGTGTTTCTTATGCAGCGCCAGCAGCTCAGGCGTCGTGGCTCCGATGCCTCGAGCGAAGGTCTCCAGCAGCGCGTCCGCCGCGTCGCTGCCCGCGTACAGCTCTGGGTCGACTGCCGATTGGCTGTAGGCGGCGCTGCTCCACTGCGATATCTGCATGTGGTTGGAGTCGCCCTTGAGGAAGAGCCACCACAAGAGCAGGCCCCCGACGTAGAGCGCGATGCCCGTGTACATGAACACGGGCTTGATGCATGCCGCGCGCTGCGAGGAGCGTGGCGAAGAGCGCGGAGAGCGACGCACAGGCGGCTTGGGCGGGTACCGGTCGGCGAGACGGAGCTCCGAGGCCGCTGGGTAGTGCGGAGTTCCCCCGGCGGCGCGCGGTATTGGCGGCATCAGCAACACAAGTGGCTTAGTGTCTTACGGTTTGAGAGTTAAAGTGCCTGGTAAAGACAATAGTAGGGGTAGGGGCATTCAGATACTTATCGCACGACGAGGTAAGTGATTCTCACAGGCCTGTTCATTACCAGTTTGTAGCAATAGAATGCAGTGAGTACACCCGCAACTGGTTTATAGAGGTTAACCAATCATCGGCCTGGCACAGTTTTCTGAGACGAGGTCAAATAAATAACTACATTTTAGCTAAAACAGCACGATTGCTGAGACTCACTTCAACTTGCCTCCTCGCGGTCACTTTGCACGATGCGCTCCACTGCGGACTCGGGCAGCAGCGCCACCGCCTCGTTCGCATAGTGCAGCAGGTTTTTCTCCACGTCGGGAAACGCCGTGTCTTCCCACGCGATGGTCTTGTACCTGGGTGCAGAGAGCATCGACTGGCCGTAGCACCACTGGGTCTCGTCGAACTCGGGCACGCCATTGAAAATCTGGACCGAGTACTTCAGGCGCAGCAGGCCGTACGGCATCTTGAGGTTGCCCACGGGTACGCGCGGGCTGTTGATCTTCTCGTTCGGCGGCAGCGTCGGTTTGAAGGCCTCAAACGCGGCTTCAACCTCTGGCGCGTGAGGCGAAGGAGCTCGGTACCGGAAGCGCTGTAAATGCGTCCAAATCTGCTCGTCAGGCTTTCGTTTTGCGCCGAGGCCGCCTGTTAGTTTTTTGGCGTTGCGGTGCAGGAACAGAACCTCTCCATCCGTGTCGAATTGAACCATCGACATGCCGCAGAACTTTGTCTCGCGCACTGTGCCAGCGATACCTGGCGGGTTGGCGACCATGTGGAACGGCGTTTCGGTCTTAAGCCACGCAAGGCGGAAGAGGTCCTTGTCGCCGTGCGCCAACTTGTATCGCGAGAAGAGATTGGGGTCATGGAAAGCGAAGAGGGACAGCATACGCAATGCCACCGCGCTCTTCGTCTTGTCGATCACTAGCTGGCCACTCTCCTGTTCGAACATATCCGTGTACGGCATGTCAAGAAGCTCCCACAGCAAAGAATCCTCGTTGATGTTGAAAATCGTGTGGGCTGGATGCCAAAAGTCAGGCCAGAACACAGCGCCCATCTGCACGAACTCTGGTGTCTTGAACAAATAGCTTGGGTTTCTCACCGGGACGTTATCCGCATCTAAGAACAGCACGAACGTGAATTCGGTGTGCGTGATCGCCCACACCTTCGAGTTGAAGCCTGCCACTCTCGGGTCTGTGATGGGATGCAGCGTCAACGGACCATACCCTTCCTGCAAATTCTTAGGGATGTCATCCAGCAGTGAAGCCCCGTTGCCAGTGTCCATTTCAGACTCAATGTACCACAACTCCACCGGCAGCGTGCAATTCACCTCTCGCAATGCACGAATCGACGCGTACGCACTCACCAGCAACTTGGGGTAGATGACCATCAAAATGCCCTCGCTGTGACTCGCTGTCGTCCCACTTGTCAAACTTTTCTCACCACTAGCAGCTTCCTTCTCCTGCCCAATTGTCGCTGTCAGCTTCATCACTTCCCACTGGAAATCCACAAAGTCGCCAGCATGGCGACAACTCAGCATCACACTAGGGTGCAGTGTATCACACGCCGTGTGCATCACCTGGATCTGCTGCCCCGTAGCCTCGTCTTCCATGAGGCAATAACCACCAACCCCGCCACGCACAAACTGGTCACAGCCTCGATTCCTGGTGAGCACTTCCGTCGCCTGCAGGCCGCAATTGTCGGTCTGTTTCCAGCCAATGCAGCGCAAGTCCGGTGGTCTGCTGCCGGCGTTCAGTAACTGGTCCACCCACCTCCTGCCTGTTGCAATAGCCCCGCCACTTCCTGCTCTCTGTCGTCGCCTCAGTTGCCGCATCAATTGCGGGCTCAGTTGCACGTCGCTGCCATCGCCAGAGTCCGAGGACGGGGTCACGACGCCGAACGAGCCGCTCAGACACACGCCCCACACCAGGAAGCCCAGCGCATAGAGGCCAATGACCGAGAAAAGCGCTAATGCGCCCACACGAGGCGCGTTTCGAGGAGAATTCGGCGGCGTTAACGTTGGTATGTATCGCTTCTCGGGGCCAATAGCCCGCGCTTGCAGCGGAGATGCAGTTGCCATCGAGGAGCCAAAATGCGAAGTGGTCAGCTCGGACTGTCTCTGACGTGGGAGCGATGCTACCTGGTGAAGACTTTTGTGGAATTGATGTGTTTACCGGGTGATGACTTTTGGAGAAGGGCAGCTTGATGACCATCACTCTTGTTGCATTTCGATGCGCGGGATGATAAAAATATGGCTACGTTCACGAATAGCAGGCGTTCGCCCTCATAGTGGCATCATGGAGCCGCCCGCTACTGCGCTTGATCTCTCGGAGGCCGACAGGAAGGAACATGCGGGCAAGAAGGCGAGTCTGGCGCTGCAGCGTGCGCTGGATGGAGCAGGGGCCTGGATGGTCACAAATGTCCGAGACCAGCGCAAGTGCGACCACACGCTGCTGGCGGCGGAGATACCGGCCACCATCCGAGAGAAAGTCGCGAGGGTTCTTCAGGACCGAGGGGGGAAGGAGAAGGTGCCAGATGAAGTCGTGGACCCCAAAGCGCCCTGGCACCAGCAACTGGAGCAACATGTAGCGCGACTGATGCAACAAATGCGCTCGCAGCCGCAGCAATTCCGGCAATTGTTGTTGCTGGCAGCATCCGAACCGATCACCGACTGCGTTGCGAACTCCAGCTCATCGAGGACATTTGTGGATGCTCGCAGAGCTTACCGTCGCATTCGTCGAGCTGCCATGACTCTGGGCGAGGAGATTTTCTACATGGTGCGAGGGTTTGTACGACGTAGTGAGGCCAACGGCGTTCTCCCGCAAGATGCGCAGGTCGTGCGCCTGGCGTCATTGTATAAGCTGGAGCTGCGGCGCCACGTCACAATCAGTGCGGTGGTGGAGTGTATTCGCCAGGCAGACAGCGGACGTTGTGGGCCCTCCACAAAGGTTCGCGGGGCTAATAAGCCGAGCTTCAGCGTCGATAAGAAATCGTCACCCAAGCATCCGCTGCTTCGACGACAGACCAAAAGTGCTGGTGTAACAAGCAGCGGGCCTGGCGATCTAGACTCAGCGGTAAATCCTCGAGCAGCAAGCGCTCCAGCCGATGCAGCAGGTCGCAGCGGTCCATACCAACAAGATGCACCCGACGCCGGATCAACGTTTGACAAGGTCAAGTCCATTCATGCCTTCAAGCTGCAGGCACTGGAGCGTCTTCTTGCTAAAATTTGGCAAGGTAGCAGATCTGTAAGTATGCAATCACTTCAAGCGGTGCCAGTGAAATTGTCGGATGAGATTCTAGCTCAAATTCAAGAGCGCGTGACGGCATTTTTGTACCATCGCAGTCGTGAAAACTATCCTCTTTGGGACGAACCACCATTATCCAGGGAGGAGACTGCTCGGCACTTGCGTACGTTAGTAGCAACACTTTTGACCACGCCGCTGCTGCAAAGTCTAACCATCGACCAACTTTTGGAGGTGGCAAGAGCCGCAAGGTGGCAAATATTGGTTCCTGGCGACACGCTATGTGTCCGAAACACGGAGATGGAAGCACTCGTCATCGTTATGGATGGGTCCGTCACCTCATCTACCACTCCAGAACCCGCTTCAGGTCCAGCCAGCCCTCATTCGGATTCCAGTGTGACTATTACAGCGCCTGCATCTCTCGGGGAATTAGGTATGGTTCGCAACGCAGAACGCTGGCCACAAACGCTCATAGCTCAAGAAACGGGTGGTGCCAAGGTTTTGAAGCTGCCCAAACTGACTTTCGAGGCACTCTTGCACCGATTTTTTAATGGCGGGAAAGCTGCCCCGCCTGTATTAGGTGCGGCTGCCAGCTTTCTACAACCGCACCGGCCTTCGTCATCACCAGCAGTGATCGCACGACGTCTTGCAAGGTCCTTTCGGAACTCCGTGTCTGCGCGTCGTCCATCGACAGCCGCACCAATTACTGCAATGGAAGCCAACATTGCACGATGGCATGAAATTCGAGACGAAAAACTTCAGGACTATCGCGCAGGCCTCGAGGCTGAACAACGAGCAGCTGCGCTAGAAGCCCTGCAAAGAGAGATGGAAGAATTGTCGTCGGCCTCCTATGAAGATGACGACGCAGAGTTCCTGCAGTATGCAGCTTCCATGTTATCTCCACGTAAGGCGCCATGGTCACGGCATGAATACTACCCGACCGGTACGGCTGGTCACCCAGAATGCTCTGAGCACGAGTCTCAGAATATGATGGAAGATTCGCATGAACTTATCAACTCTTGTAACGAGGAACAACCACATCGCTCTTCAATCAAGGTAACTGAAGAACCAACACCTAATGGCTCGTCAACGGAGGTTGGGGATCAGCTGCGAGACTTCTATCGGGCACTCAATACTCGGCGTTCTGTCATGAGAGCCCGACTTGCTTCTAGCGTGGCTTCCGATCAAATGGTTCAACCAAGTCCTGAACGAAAGGCTAGCAACGCTGGTACGCAGGCTACAGCCACCGCCTCGGAAACGCCCTGGTGGGTCGGGGAGGAACAAACTGAAAATTGGAGCGTTCCTTCAGAAGATGAGCTTGACACTGTCCTAGACAGTACAATAGGTAGAGAATCCGGCACTGGTTCACCGCTCCGTAGTCGACGTTGGAGTCCCTTGTTCTCTTCGCAGTTGGGTAGCCGCTCCGCAGCGTCCTCGTCGTCGAAGGAGAGCCCAGCACTACCTTCACCGTTGGAATCCCCACTAAAATCGACTGCCCCACCCTCGCCAAATTCCCAACAGGAAGGTAGCAAAGGTGGCACCTCGAGCCAGGACAGTGATGCTAATTGGCAAACTGGTAAAATGGAGGACGTCGTTCCGGAAACAAGTGAACTGGATGGAGAGACATCGCCTGGGTCACCTTCCAAGAACCAAGTGGAGAATGATAGAGCTGCGACTTTCACGCGGGCTCGCAGGTCTGCCTTGAATATCATGTTGACGAGACAATCTACAGCGACCATGGCGAGACACAGCAAGCTGCTGGACAAGGAGACCGCACAGCAGGTCCTTTTCCAGAAGCATTTTTCAGATACATCGGGCAGTCGACCTCAGTCTGGTCGATCTCAATCCGCTGAATCTGCCCCCTCCGAGTTGCATCAAAGCCACAGCCATGCACCACTTCCGCTACGTGCAGACCTCCAACGTCGCATGGATTCCGTTCTCAGCCGCTTACAGCTATCACCAAAACCCAAGCTAGACCTGGTGCTTAAGTACACACACGCCGACTACTATGATCAATTTCCAGTGGCAGTACAGCTTTGGGAGCGAGTGCAAGGAGTTATCGCCTGGCGAGAGCGTGTGATGAAGTCGCTGTGGGACTTTGAAATATTGGCAAGTGATCCTCGTCGCCATTTTCGATCCATCTCTACACATCGGCTGCGTGAGGAGAAGGAGCGTGACGCACTGTTCCACAAGCTCAACCAAGCCTCCAATGCATGCTTAGAAGCGATGGACGAGCTATGGCGATCCTGCGGTGATACCGTGTGTCTGGGTGATCGATCGTACCGCGACAAAATGAAGAAGGACTACACGGAGCTGCTGTACGAAGTGGAGCAGGAGCGGCTACGTATCATTTACGACGGAGTTCGGCCTCATGTGGCACCAGCCGTTGATGAAAACGATAACGAGAATGTACGAGAAGAAGACGACAAGTTGTCTGGTCATCTGTCATCAGGCAGAGCACTTATCAGTGTGCGGATGCCGCCTGTAGTGACAACCCCCCGAGGCCTTGCTCCATGCCGTCCACTCAACAAGAAGGACGGACATTCGGTTTCAGTCACTACTCCAACCACCAATGTATGGGAAGGCGGCGAGGAGGCTGCAACGGCTGGCATCGTGTATGACAATCAAGAGCAGGAGAGTAAGAATGCCGGAGCCCAACTCCCAAAATTTGCTGTTGATGGAGCCAATGTCTTCCCGACAAGCACGCGCTTTAGCCTTGCTACACCTCGTGAATCCATCTTTATCCCTGTCAGTTCTCTGCAAACCAAGAAAGAAGCATCAACAGCCACAACAGAACCAGCGCAGCACATTAGGAGGTCCCGGGTGACAGTCCAAGTTCAACAGCAACGCCAGGCTGAACTTGCCGCGCTGAGCAAGCAACTCGACCAGCAGCAGAAAAAATCCCATTCCAAAGACACAATGTCATCAACCCAAATCGTTCGCCCATCGGAAAGAACGTTTGTTGCCCCAGCACAAGATGTCAAAAAGTCAGCGGCCCGATTGAAGGAGCAAGAAGAACGTGCATCACTCCGAGAAATGTATCAGCAGTTTATGACGCGGTCGAAGAGCTAGTAGACAAAGGACTCTTCATGGCGACCGCGGAAAGCGAACTCGCCCCCCGAATGGTTCACGACTGTGAGGATGCGAAGCCAGAGCCAGACGACCCAATTGAGTTTCCACGAGCTCGAGGTTATGCTCATATGCTTCTCCACGACGTGCAAACCAATCCAGAAACCGCGTGCTTAACTCCACATGATCCTGCAGCTTCTCGCACTGTACTTGCAGATCCTTCACACTCAACGATAGAGCTTTGTGTGCTGTGTCAGGAACTTTTACGGCCATTTCACGGTTCAACCCCGCTAACTGAGCTTCGGTTTCCTGTCGCGGAGCCTTTTCCTCGAGGACATGCTATCGCGAAAGCAAAACTTATGATCAGTTTCGTACAAGAAACACAGATAATCGTATTCTTGTGTACTAACCTCGAAGTGGCGATACTGCTGTTGGAGCTGATTGGCAAACGCACCAACACTCGAGTGAAACTTGGCCGGAAGCGTGCGTAGCGACGTTTCACTTGTAGCCGCAGCCGTCTTAACCTCATCCAATGCCTGTTGTAGTTGCTCTGTCGTATTGTCCAGCCGTTGGATTTGCGGGGCAACAGCTTGCTGGTGACGATCCTCGACATCGCCAAGCATCTGCTGAAGGTCGTTCGTGTGTTCCCGTATCTCTTCCAGTTCGATTTGATGGGCTTCTTGCTCCGAGCCAAGCTGAGCAACGGAGCGATCTGTCTGCTCCTGCTGCGTCTCCACACTCTTTACTTGAGCCGACAGCTGCGAGACCATCGGTCGGAAGCCGTGGATCTGCACCAACACTCCATCTAGCCGCGCAGCCTCCGACTGTCAACGCAACACGCCGAACAATGTAGAACAGCAGTTAATAGCAAGGTCAGGAACCCCAGTCGGAGCAACTTCAATAGTGACCCGCACCTTGTCCATCTTGGAGGCCATCAGTCTCTCGACGACCTCCAATCTCTCGTGCAGCTCGCTCTGCTCCACCTGCAGACACTGCACCAGCTGCAAGCTGGCGAGTTCGCTGCGAAGTTCGTTTCCGAGCTGTTCCGAGCTGGTTTTGGCTCGGAGTTCAACGGCGATAACTTCTTCGCGGTCCACTTTGACTCGGAGCCGGCGGTTGATCGCCTCCAGCTGCCTTTGCGCTGCAATTTGGCACTGCTTCAGTACGGCGACATCGCTCTCCGTGGTTTGCGCGCGGGGGTCGAGTGGCGACACGGCGGCGTGGAGAGCTCTGCAGTCCGCGAGCGTTTGGCGCTGCGTCACTTGGAGATCGCGCAGGTTTTTCTGCAGCTCGCGGATCTGGGCGGCCTGCGCGTTGAGCACCGACACGAGGCGGTGGATGGGGCCCTCAGCAGCGCGGGCGTCGAAGAGGTCGGCTACATGCAGCGCAGCAGAAGCCATGGTTCGCGGCTCCCGAGGATCTTTCTAGTCAAAAACTTCAGACGGTGAGATGGCTACATCTTAGACATGGCTACATACGGTTTAGACCTCAGCAGCTTCGCCACTTAGGAAGAGATGGAAAGCGGACCCACATGGCCTGGCATGCCGAGCAGACCCAGTAATCCCCATCGACCAGGATCGCCCGCAATCGGCGCTATAGCGAGCCAACACCTGGACACGACGTGTGTGCCTATTATAGCGCCCACGTCAATGGTGTCTCGAACCAGCAGGAGGATATCGCATTGATCTGCTTGGGCGTCGGCTTCTCAAACGGCGGGAGAAGCGGGCCGCATGGTGGCC
Source organism: Phytophthora pluvialis (assembly GCA_001314425.1). Taxonomy (NCBI): domain Eukaryota; phylum Oomycota; class Peronosporomycetes; order Peronosporales; family Peronosporaceae; genus Phytophthora; species Phytophthora pluvialis. The sequence continues at coordinate 29,528 of LGTU01000300.1, forward strand.
TCGAGCGAAATTACGAGCAATCTGGAACGCGACGAATGCGGAAGGCCAACCCAGCTGGCCTAGAAGTCCTTCGAGAGCAGATGACCAAACGGGGCAGTGTTCGCCGAGCAGTGCTCGGTGTAGCCTCTACGGCTACGGAGGTGGCGTGATGCCAGAGGGCCTGTGGCACCTGAGCCCAGACTGATGAGGGTCAGACCGTCGAAAAAGAGCGCTCTGTGGTAGTCTACCACTGGTAGAAGCCCGGCTTGTGTATTGTAGCCTGCAATTTGTAGAAGCTGCCACGTTGGCCAGGCCGACTTTCTGCGGATCCTGGCGACTCCAGCAGTTGCATTTACGGTGCACCGCTCGGTGATGGCAGGCGCAGCAGCACTGAGTCTCTGCCATGTGTGCGTTTTCGAGTGGGACACGCTGCCGATCGAATTCCAGCCGCTGTGTGCAGAGCTTATAGTACCCGTTGGGCTCAGTTCTGTTTTGCACTAAACGTTACAGTCCGATGTGGAATCCGGTGCGATGCTTGACGGTGTGAGTGGATAGCCCCCGGTGACCATTGATTCATTGGTCGCCGCGCATGCTTGAGCTTGGAAGGCTGCATGGATCGAACACTGTGATTCACGGAGCCCTTCCAAATTGGAATGCAATGCCCTGTACGTGTACCGCCCACATCGTTTTCACTTGGCTTCACTATGGCCCTTGCCACGGCCGGGTGTCACCAGTGGGATGAGGTATTTTATCCAGTAAGAAAGGGCCGCCCGGTCTCTGACCCGCTTTCTATCCTTTTGTATTGCTGACTAACTTGAACCTACGCTTGTCGCCGCTGGCGAGCGGACGCGATGCCTCATTCCCCAAATCGCCCGATAGAGCTCACGTCTCCGATTCCGCCTCCGCTGGCTGCATTACGATGATGACGGCGACCCGATCCAAGTGCATGTCCATGGACGTGTCGCCCCAGAGCCCGCCGGACCTCTCGACACTGCAGGTCAAGGTGGGCGAGCTGCGCCTCTCGGCCGACGGCACTTGGCTGTACCTGCTCCAGGTGACCTGCGGCCGCGCGCGCTGGCAAGTGGCCAAGCGCTACAGCGAGATCCGCGAGCTGTGGCTCGAACTCAGCAAGACGCTGGGCGACAACGACGCTCAGAGCTCCTGCACCGAGCACTGCCACTTCCTCGCCGGCTTCGAGCAGGACAAGTTCCCCAAGAAGCACCTGCTGCTCACGCAGCACAAGCTCGAGGTTCGCGCCGGCGAGCTGGACCAGTTCTTCCTCAAGATGGCCATGCGCCTCAACCTGTGCGACCCGCTCGAGCTGCAGACCTGTCGCCTGCGCGGCTGCGCGCTGCTCACGCTCATTGCCGACTTCTTCGAGGTTGACGCCGAGCAGGCCAAGAGCCGCGCCGCCCACGGCTTTCTACGCAGCATCTCAATGCAGCGCGAGGTGCAGCGCCACGACCAGCAGTTCACCAAGAAGCGCCGCGGCAGCATCAGCGTCAGCATGGGCGCGGGCCTCAGCCGTCGCTTCTCCTTCGCCTTCCAGGAGCGGCATAGCGCCGTGGCCGCTCTGGCCCAGTGAGAAGACCCACCGACACGCCGTTATTTTATTGTAGGCTAGATGTTTTAGACCCGAAACTGCCGTCCGGGTGCAGTCGGCCAGACAACTATTTAGCGTAACTCAACACGCGACCCCGTTCTGCATGCGTCCCATGTTTCTTCCTGCTTGGGTTCCGAGCTCCCGCTGGATTTTACGCGAGGCATACCGGAGTCATATGCGTGTGACTCCGAGATCAGTCAACTTCAAGCAGTTGCTTAACTATCATAAGGAGCCCTACGCATCCGCATTTTGCGGCAAAGTACTTTGATGCCAAATGGGTTCTACGTTTAGTGTGGAGGCGACATGACTACATGTTCAACGGAGTCTCTAGCTGTTGCAACAAATGGTTCTGCTCGTCCACCACCAGGGCGTCTACGATATCGTCCAGCAGTTCGCCGTTCAGCATGCGCTCGATGCCGAAGACCGTCACGTTCACGCGGTGGTCGCTCACGCGACTCTGCGGAAAGTTGTAGGTGCGTACGCGCTCGGAGCGGTCTCCGGAGACCACCTGCGAGTTACGCATAGTCTGGCGCTCGGCGTCGCGTTTCCGACGGATGCCGTCGAACACACGCGCACGCAGGATCTTCAGCGCCTTGGCCTTGTTCTGGTGCTGCGACCGCTCGTCCTGCACGGCCGCGACGATGCCCGTGGGGATATGCGTAATGCGCACGGCACTTTCGGTGGTGTTGACGTGCTGACCACCAGCGCCCGACGCGCGGTACACATCAATGCGGAGGTCCTTGGGGTCGATCTCCACTTCCACCTCCTCGGCCTCAGGCAGCACCACCACCGACACGGCACTCGTGTGCACGCGCACGTCGTTCACCGGCACACGCTGCACACGGTGCACGCCACTCTCAAACTTCATGCGACCGTAGGCACCACGGCCTGTAAGAGAGCACACGCACTCCTTGACTCCACCCAGGTCCGTCTCCGAGATGCTCATGAGCTCGAACTTCCAGCCCTTCACTAGCGCCACCTTCTGGTACATTTTGAGGATGTCGGCAGCGAACAGACAGGCTTCATCGCCGCCGGTACCAGCACGGATCTCTAAGATCGAACTCTTGTCGTCCGCCTCATCGCGAGGCAGCATGAGACGCACCACCTCGCCCTCGAGCTTGCTGATGGCTTCGAATAGCTCGCGACGCTCCTCCTCGGCCATGTGACGAAGCTCCAGAGCGTCCGGGTCGTCACTGTCCGCTTGCTCGTCGATCATCTCGTCCAGTTCCTCCACCGCCTTCTGCTGGTTCTGCAGCTCCCGCACCGCCACCACCTTGGGCTCCAGCTCGGCCATTTCAATAGAGAGGTTGGTGATCTTGTCCGACGAGAAGCTGCCGTCATTGCTGTAGACCCACCCCCATAGCAACGTTAGGCGCCTTGCACCGTGTCACGAAGCATCTAGCAGCAACAGCAACAGGAAAATAGCCGACAATCAGCCACGTACTGTGACAGTTCATGCGTCAGCTCGTCGTAGCGGCGCCCCAGCAGGTCCATCTGGCTCAGGATGGCCGCAGGCATCGCGAAGCCGCGCGTCTGCGTTGCATTCCGCTGCCACAGCTTGCCCACCGCTGGAGCTCGCGTTTGCACCAGTTGCTGCGGTCGGAGTGCGCCTTCCGCCAGCGCCAACACGCGCCGCTGCCGACGCAGCCACTGCAGTCCGACGCCTAGCATGGTTGTCGTTGTGTGGTGCACACCGCACGTCTGTCATCGCAAGACGCCGATCTCCCATTGGCTGAAATACGACCTCTCACGCCGTGTATCCATGTCTATTAGACACTGTCTAATCCATCGAAGATGGCTCGCAACTATCACGTCGGAGACGCCTGGTTCGTCGTGGCCTGCGGCTGGTGGCAGCGCGTTGTGGAGCGCGGGGACACGCCCGCCGACTCGCGCATCCGCAACGCCGACATCGTGGACGCCAAGCGCAGTTGCCGCTGCTGCAGTCGCTCCATCCTGCAGCCCAACCTGATGGAGGACGTGGACTACCGACTGGTCAGCGAGCGGGTGTGGAGCGCGCTGTCCATGGAGTTCGGCTACGACTGGGCAGTCCGTCGCGAGGTGGTGGCCATGGGTCGGCGACTGGGCGTGGACGTGTATCCTGCCGGTCTGGAGGAGCGCGCTACGGGCCACGGCCACATCCCAAACTCTGCGTCGGTTGATGCTGCTGCTGCGTACTCGCCACCGACCTCACCGGAGCGAGACGAGTGGACGCCCGAAACACTCGAGCAGTGGAGGTCAGAGCTCACGGTTGAGCAAATGGTGGACGCTTTGGATACAGACAGCAAGTGGTACGAAGCGACAATTGTGAGCATCACGGACGCACAGGCTAAAGTGCACTATCGCGGCTGGAGCTCCAAGTGGGACGAGTGGCTGTCCCGAACGTCGCCAAGACTCATGCCATTGCACTCGAAAGTGCGTGACTGGCGGAAATTTCGCGTGAATGACGAAGTGCAAGTGGGTGAGGCGCGCCCCGGCAAGAAGCGGATGTTGTGGCGGGACGCCAGGGTGTTGGCCACGGCCAAGGCGCTGACCGTGCGGATCCAGGTCGACGACGAGGTGCACTGGATTGACGCGCAGGACGAGCGGCTCTGCCCACCAGGAACGCACCGCGCCGCCAATGCGGGGGCGTTCTTGTCCTCGCCTACGAGCGTCACCACCGTGGGCAGCAGTAGCAACAGCAGCAACACCACCGCCATCCGTCGGAAGCGCCTCAAAACGACCTCCAGCCAAATCTCCCAGTTCGACGACTGACTACGCGGTCGCATCCCCTTGTCCACCCAGTATAGCCAACCAAGCGACCTATAAGTGTGGCTATCGGCCTAGCCACTAGTGAACAGATGACTGCAACACGTTGAAGTGCGTTTCCACCTATTTTCGGCCAATCACATATCTCAAAAAGCCAAAAGCTTCAGTCAAGCGACACCTGCTCCATGGCCGCGCTCGAGTCCGACGCGGAGGGCGCTAGAGGCGACGCGGGCGCGTCCTGGGCTCTCCCCGACTGGGAGGAGTACAGCGAGGCGGCCAGCAACAGCTTCGTGGGTGACTGGAGCGATGTGGAGTCCGACGTGAGTCTAGACACGGCCAGCAGCGTCGCCAGCACCGAGCACCAGCGCGTATACCGTATACAGCGGGCCAGAGGGGGCTTCTCGGAGGAGAAACAGCGCGACTTGAGGGAGATGCACTCGCTGTATACGCGACACAGGCTGGAGGAGCGTTCCCAGGGCCTCTCGAGCGTCCGCAGCAGCGCCAACTGGTTCCAACCGGCGCCCTGCGCCTCTCCTCGAGTGCCGGAGGAGAAGCCGCTGTCTCCAGTGTCCAAACAGGGGGAGAAGCAGGGGGATAGCGAGCTTTTGGCTCAGCAGAGCGAGATTAGTGCTGAACTGCAGGCCGTGAGGAAGCAGCTGAGTGACTTCCAGGACAAATGGAAGAAGACGGTGGACGCTAGAGCAGGTGGAGAGACGGAGAGTTCAGGAGCACCGACGGTTGCTAGCTCATGGTCGTCCCACACTCCTGTCAAACAGGATTATAAGGTTGTTGGGCAGACCGTGACAATCCAGACGGAGAGAGATGAGAGTGGAGACACAGTGAAGCAGTGGTTGGTGCTTCTCACGCAGAAGTTGGAAACGCTGACGAGGAAATACGCTCATGAACCTACGCAAAACTTCCAGGCGGCGATGGCGCATCTGGCAAGAGTGTGGGGTCCCAATATAGGAGGTGACAATTTGCCAGAGGAGAGACATGAGGCTCGTTCAGACGACGACAGCGAAGAGACATACGGCGTGTCTTCATTCTCTTCGTGGCATGTAGGCCGCGCATTGAAAGCTGCAGTGCCGTTAGAGTTGGCGGAACAGTTTCTAGAGCTGGAGCATGCTATTGCGAGCATGAATGCTGCCGTTGAGCAGAATGAACGTCGACTGATGGCCAACTTTGATCGTGCGGTGCAACAAGTGCAAGGGTATCACCAGGAACGAATGCAGCATGTCGTGGATGAGTCTCTTGCGGAGCTGAAGCGTGTTCGGGGAAGGTACAAGAAGAAGGAAGCCGTGTTGGAAGACGAGCTACGTACTGCGCATAAAGAGGCCGAGCAGTGGAAGCTGGCTGCGGCAGAAGCCGAGCACCGAAAGCAACTTGATCGAGAAGCCTTGGAGTTTCAGCTTGCAGCAGCTGCGGAGCAGGTGAAGTAACTTGCTCAGATGCAGTTGCAGAATATTTTCGCACTGACATTTCTTTTGTACGTGGCGATACAGCACGACCACACTTGTCGTCGCTACGAGGATGACCTAGCGCTGTTGAAAAATCAACTCGAAACAGTGCGAGCGGAGCGATAGCAGGTTGCTAGCCAGCACAGAGATACACATGAGGTCATTGCACAAGCGATGGAGGGGGCAATAGCATTGGAGAGACAGTGCCAGGGGATTCATCGAAGAAGGGCCAGCTAGCCGCAACGTTTGGTCCGCGGTTCCCGAAATATGACCCACTTGGCGATGAATATGCAGAGCAGTCAGTACAAGTTGGAAGCTTCGAGAACACGAAGCAATCTGTCAACGGATTCACGTGCTCGAATCCCGCTCAGAACCACACTGGCTCGTTTTTTTTAAAGTTAATTCAGCAATAGTTGTTCTTTGTGACTACACGGTGCGTTTGGCAAGTTCGAGCGTGACGAAGACGATAATATTGTCTTCGATATTACTTGAAGTATCAAGAAAGCGAAACAGATAATGCCGCATCAAGGTCGCAAGGTAAACAGCAGAAGAAGAACATGCTCACGAACCCGGACGTCGAGTTGTATTCGGGCACGCTGGGACACTGATCAGCGGAAAGGTTCCTGCCATGGACGCCGACTTTGGACCCGAGGGAAGAGTGGCTAAGATCGTTGACGCGAAGAACAAGGCGGCAATTGGTGATCGCAGGCCGTTCCAGTCCACCACAGAAGGAGTAAATTTCTTCGACAGCCAGGAGCACGTTGCAGCATCGCGCGTCATGGGCTGGGATGA
>LGTU01000301.1:0-42574 GCA_001314425.1 Phytophthora pluvialis
GACGTGGCAGCACAGGTGGTTCATCAAGGAATCAAAAGGCTAGCAGAGGAGACAGCATTGCAGCAGGTTTTCCTGCGCATCAACACTCTGGACGTCAAAATCCGAAAACGACTGGAGCAACAAGACAACACACTGGAACCTTTACGTCAAACCATGAACAGCCTATTCGGAACCCTGTGGGAACAGCCGACTAAAGCGCGACTCAGAGCGGCAAAATTCCTCGCAACAACTGGTACTAACCAGAACTTCCACCTCCAGGAGAACCAGCACAGCGCCATCCACGACTATCTCAGAAACACGGTGCCTCAAGACTGCGAGTATTGCAAGCACCCACCGAAAGACGAGTGACATAGTCTCGCGTCTGACTACATATCAGGCTTCTATAGAAACAAAAACATAAACACCAAATAGAAGGCCACTTAACCCCCCCCCCCCTCAATCGAAACACACTCCACTTCGCTCATAATGAGAATCGTAAACCCCAAGCCAAAGAAGAACTCATTCCAGCGCTCTTCAAGCTCTATTTCACTCATGCGTACATCGCATTTTGTGCTGTCGATGTTCTACTCGCTATACCTACATGACAGCACTTTTCGACCTCCCAATCTCAGTATACTACTCGTACACGGTACCGATAACTGAAGCAACGTTCAAGCCGTCTGTATAATGCTGTTTTCACCGTTAGTAGGTACTACGCACTACTGTAAAAAAGTCGAAGTACAATAATGCACCAACGAAAGATGCACAATAAAAAGTTCTCTACGAGTTAGCGGTCCTGAACGGCGCGAAACTGCGTGTCTAGCTCAAAATACTGCTGATGTCGAGGAGAGAGTCAAAACTTTCGCTTCAGCAGGACGAGCAGACCAAAACTGTTCAATTTCAATCGAACCCCATTCATCCTACACCACACTCCGGTAGTTGCTCCCCGTTGTGGTTTTCTTATGTATGACGTCTTGAGTACTTGATAGTATGCAGCGAAGGGAGTTCATTAGAAATGGTTCCTAGCCTCACTTCCCTTCTAGGGAGGGGGGCCTACGGCAATGCCCTCCAACTGCGCAGCACCTACCACTGGTGCGATTATGCAGTCCGCTGTTGACGCGGCACACAGATTATGTAGGAGCAGAACGATGGGATCGCTAGGCACCGCGTTGTCGTCTGGTGCAAGCAAAATGTGCTACTATTTAATAATACGAAGGTGGAGAGAAACGTGGTGGCTGCTGCGATTCAGACAATTCACTGTCGCGATGCATTCAATGCGGAGACTACCACTAGCAAAATGGTGATACCCTGTATGAGTAGTCCTGCTATCGCCTATCTGGAGTCGAGTTCACCTTCACCTTGCAGTTCGAAACACGCCAGTGGTGCCTGTGCATACTAGCATTACTAGCCACGACCGAGGTCGTCGTGAGAATAGCAAGGGCTTCATCTTCCATTGACACCGGAGAGCTACTCAATTTCCATGCGTTTACTGGCTTCTGTTGGCCTTCAAGTACTCCTTGTACGCCGCCTTGAACTGCTTAATAGCCTTGTCACTTAGTCCTTCTCTCTTCATGAAAGCGACAGCTTCGTCCACACCAAGCCATCCCGACTTCCACGATCCGAAAATGTGATCCAGGTATGAAGGTTGGGTCCTCATTCGCTGGAACTGCTCAGGTAACGCGTGAAAGATGTCGTCCAACAGGTTGAAGTCAAACTTAGCACGTTCCTCGTCATGAGCGTCGTCAACCGTCTTGGACAACCGTAAAGACCGAAACCCCGTTTGAGCCCCCAGCACGCTTCCGGTAGCGAGATGGACGGCAGCAGCTACCAGCAGGACGTAGTAGAAGCGCATTCTTGGTGTTGTTCTTGTGCTTGAGGAGGTTCGTTGTCTGGAAGTCGAATTGCAGAATGAACCATGAATTCGAGGCGCACGGCACGCTGGGTGCTTCCCACTAAGAAATAGAGCAGGTGTATCTTGCACCGTGCCATCCTCCATGAACTTTGTGGATCTACAAATCGGCAAGGCATGATGCATGATGTGAAATTCGACCAGAAGGCCCAATAGTGTATGTTTGATATGCACAGAGCCTCTACTAGTAGTCGTCGTTTTGTATTAGAAGTCGAAGTCCATACGAATTTTTTTCGGTAGTAGAGAGAGCTGTCGTCTTCAACTCCCCGTCATATTAACTAAAAAGATCAAGATCATAAGGACGACGTGGAGCCTAGTGCCAATTCTTACCTTTGTTAAAGAGTATCATCCAGCACAAGGAGCATTCCAGAACCAAGTCGTGGCCGCTGCCCGTTCCCGCAAATCCCATTTTCCATCAAGTACCCACGTTACGAAGATATGAATTGATTACTACCGTGTATTACTCCCGACAACCTACTGTACGCAAGTACACTTTTTTTTTTGTCGGTGTCGGCATACTGTCGTGGCCATTTCTAGCTGTACTGACCGGCACCATCACGCCAGCTTTTCTGAAGTGCAGTTGTGGAAATGCGAGAAAAGCTGACAAGGTTCCGATATTGGCGTTCGTGCACGACAGCGGCACTTTGAATTGTAAAGTATTGTGAACCTTTCACTTTCAATCGCTTGGATGGAGCTACGACATCAGCACTATTATGCACGAGATTCATCTCCAAGGCACTGAGAACCCACATGAAGAGGAAGCTCTGCACTGTTTGCTTGTGAGTTTCGAGTACAAACGCTAACTGGTAGAGAGGCAAGAAGCCACATCTCCTCTTCAGAAGAAGGTTTAATCCCACAAAAGACCCTAGCTCGACCAATGCGTACAAAATAATGCTGATCTGAATCTGCAGCAATCGGTCGGAGCTCGTCGAACTTGTCTGCGGATAGTATGCAGCGGTCGGAAGGTAGTCAAAGAGAGAATGGTACGCAGCATATAGCAACTGGACCGCACACTCGACGTACTCGATCATTAAAATGTACTCAAGAGTTCTTGGAGAATTTCCTCCGCTTCCTGAGTAATATGTTCGTGGTGTGAGAATCGGACTGCTGTCGGAGAAGAAGAAATCCGAACTGGAATTGACAGCTTCATCGAGTTTAAACTTGGAATACTCATGCTTGATACTTTCGCCGATGACGTCTTAGTGCTCAACTTGGACGAGTCCGAGCGGATCAATGGGTAGAAATTTGGACCACGGAAGAAATCTGAGGCGTGCTGAGGCTTTGCCGTATCTTGCGTCGCCGTTTCTTGTGGCAATTCTTCATCAGAAACTCCTGGCAACGCGGACGTCGTATCGGTCCTTTGAACCGAAGCTTTCCATCTCAAAGAGGTTGAAATATTACGATCGGACACTAAGTTTGCATTCCGTTGGCTTGCGCTTCTCAGGAACTTCTCGAAAAACTTTGCGTATCACCCGTGTCAACTCTTCTAAAAAGTTCCCATTTTTTGAAAGATGCAGAGGGGTCGCGCTTGAGTGCCAATAGATCGAACGAAGTGCGAGCAGCATGAATATCACGTCGGAACCAATCATCAGCGCTGTGGTAAGCAGTGAAATTGCAGTCTGCATGCAGGAGACGACGTAGAGGACGTTGCAGACGTCAACCGAGAAAACGACTTGAAGGCCGACACCTTCTTGGAAATGCTTATACGCTCGGGCGACACATTGCTTCACAATAAACTTGAGCAGCGGCAAGACAAACACAAACGCCGTCTGCTCGTACACGGAGAGGTGGTTGAAGACGGAGCCGAATGCAGAATAAACCATTTGCATGCTGCCAAGAGCCGTAAACACCACCAACTGGGCCACGACCTGCTGGCGCAGCCTTACGTACCGAACTATTATAGCGCTGGCACACCGATCGCCAACGCCATGAAAAGGGTATTGAAAAACGCATACGGCACAACCGTCAGGATAGACCCGTATGGGATTGGAAATGTGGACACTACTGCGACCGCGAGTAGGAGTGTGGTGTTGAATGCGTTGCCACAAAATGACGCTAAGACCACTGAGAGCCCCGATACTGCGCCCGGATCAATCCCTTCTTTCACAATATTGTTGCTGCCAATCGCAGGAGGAACGGCCGAGACAAACAGACGAATCCAATACGCGTAGTTGGCTCTCCATCCTTCGGTCCGGGGTCTCAACGGGATGCATTCAACTAAAATCCCCACGATGAATGCTGGTACCATTGATAGTGTACAGACAGCAACTACCCGAGCGTAGGACGTTTGTTCACAATAATCTCGGAAAGCCAGAGCTCGCTCGACATAATAATAATGTTGATGTCCAATCTGGAAATGGCGCCAGCTCCCACACACGTTCCACGGACAATGGTGTGTGGGTTGAGGAAACACTGGCTGCACCTTCACTCCGAACATGTCCTTCTTGAACGATTCTCGTGAAGCACTAGCAATGGTACGCCGCAGTTTACTATCAAGTTACTACCAAGGCCCCTGGAAACAGTGCTCTACTCCATCTTCTGCGCTGCAATTGTAGTGATCTGCAGGTATTTCTGGCGATAAGATGTTTGGAAAATGTTGAAACTGAAGCTGGCCTCTTTGAAACAGTTTGACACTTGCTCTATCACCGCCACGTTCGCGTAAACCTTTCCAAACTTTGGCAAAACTGGTTGAGATTTGATGCTATGTCTTCTGGGGGCTGACGAGATGAACCTCTGTCTCAATGCTGAAACTAGCGACACGGCGTTCATTCACCCGAAATTTGGCACTGAAGGCGATACCAACGTTTGTAGAGATACCCATACGGGTTAGACGACACGAGTGTACTTCACTTGCAAACGAGCAAGGTCGGACCCAAAATGTCCACAGTCCACACGTGTAGATGACCTAGCAAGGTGCGACCTTGCGTCTCCTGCTACCGCTAGCTCATACTGAGTCAAGAACCCGAACTTTCGCTTCAGCAGACCGACGAGGCCAATAAGCGCCCCACACTCAACAACTGAATAGCTCCCTACTGCCCCCTGCAGCTTTTGAGTCTTCATCGACCATATCCAGCAGTACGGGAGTCTCGACGACGTCCAGGACAACCGGACGCTATCGAGTGCTTGCGATGATTGAGGCGATGCTTGGTAAGTGCCCAGTTCCGTTACAGCTCGATGAAAGCTCAAGCTCCGTCCGTCATGACGCTCGAGGTGGGGCAGCAATTCGAGACCCGCACGCAGGCCACGTAAAACGTCCGTGCCTTCGCGCTGGCGCAGGGCAAGCGAGCCGTTCTGGACCGCGAGGGCAAGAACTTGGCCTTCGTGTGCAGCAGCCAGACACCTTGCACCTTCGAGGTGGTCGTTCGCAAGTCCAAGCGCTCGGACGCCCCAAGGTTTTTTTATGTGAGCTCGCTCAGCGTGGACCGTGGACCAGAGTGCACCGACGCGGGGTCTTCGCGTGTGGCACGCCGGGGAGACAAGAAACGGATGCCACCCGACGTGCTCAAGTACCTTCGTCTAATGGGGAAGGAGGGCTACTAAAGACGCCTCGATATGTCTTAATAACTGGATGACCGCGACGTAGAAGAGTTAACGAGAAGCAATGGAATTTGTTCGTACATGTTCATTCAGGCAGTCTTAGGACTGGATTTGGTTCAGCAATTTGTCCATTAACGCCTCGCTCTCATTAGTCGGGGGGGGGGGGGGGCATCTCTTCCTCACGGATGACGTCGTTGGGCACAATGCCCCCGAGAAACTCCGACATCTGTAGCAGGTGCTGAAGTCGATCGCGAGCCTTCACAATCACCAGCATGATGCCTTGCCCCCGAAGTTCAGCCTTCGAATGCTTCTTCGTGTGGTTGGTCGTCGTATCCCAGTCCATGATGGAACCTACATCGATCACCACGCCACGGGCAACCACATCCGGCGTCTCCTGACGCTTGCGAACCTCGCGCTCGATGTACTCGCAGTTGGCCAAGTGCAACGCGCCTTCCACATGAATCGCCACAACGTCAGACAGCGTTCGCGCCGTCTCCGGGTCCAGGGCCGAATCCGCGATACACTTCACGACAAATCAGCAGTTTACCCTCAACGGACTTGCCACTCAGACCTTTGGACCTCATGAAGTTGACAGCTTCTTTAGAAGTGCCCATACCCGATTTCCACCCCTTGAAAATCTGCCTCAGAAATGAAGGTTGTTCCCTCGTGAAATAGGTCAGCCCAAATGTTGAAGGCGCGTTCCTCGTCTTGAGCCCCAGTCTTGAGAACTCTCTTGAGCGATCTCTGCGACCTCTTTCCCGGGCTCAGTGCTCTCCATTTCCACAATATGATATACTCGACACGACCAAAACGTTGTCGGAGCCGCAGTCCCAGCATCTCAGGCCGCCTTTCACGCCGATTCCCAAGTATGTTAACCATAACGCAGCAGAAGGCCACGAAGATAACTCATAACCCCAACTTCAGCCATCGGAGTTTCCGAGTATTTCAGGAAATGCTGAGCGGTTGTAGCCAAACTTACGCTGTCAAGAATAGCTGGACGACGTGCGTCGACGCACTTTATCCACTTCATGACTTGACTTGAGGGCATCTCGACGCAAGTCACTACCGGATAGCAGCAAGAAGGGTAAATTTCTACGAAGACCAGTATTCTCACGAACCAGCTGGAGGTGCGTCCATGGCTTCTGGGTCCAAAGTCTATCCAGCTCCTCCATTCCAGCCTCAGTACATTCTCGTAGCGCTTGGAGTCCTCCAGCGAGCATTCGAAGCAGTGCACAACTACTGGGAGGGCGTCCAGGTCGGCCATCGCGGCCAATACTCGGTCCAGAGACTTCTATCCTTTCGAGACTACTACCAACGCACATCTCCCACTCGCGTGTTCCTCGTTTGCACTGCATCATTAGTCCCAGCATTTCTCACAGCAACGCTGGTGGAGTGCATTCCGTTGCAGTCTCCGGATGAAGGGTGGAAGGCAAACTACATGTTTTGGATCAGATTGTACGTGTCGTCGCTGCCTATAGCGTTTGGGGCTGTGTACCAAGTGAAGGAAGTGATTGAGCCGAACGTGATTTCCACAACAGGAATTGTCGTCACTGGAGTCGGATCGTGCACGTGTTACGTGGCACTAACGATGACAATTGCGTCCCAGTGGAGGTTCCCGATTCCGTTTGGATACGTGCTAACCGTGGCCCCATTCGTGTTCCTCTACATGGCTTTCTTCATGTTGAGCATTGGGCCACGAGTATTGGCCAAGTCAGCCATACTACGACATCAAATTTTCTCACAAATGCTGGTGATCGCTGCCCAAGGCGTGCTGGCTATAGCATACCCCACGTTCAGTGCCGTATTCAATCAACTCTCGGGGAACCAACAGGCCGCCTTCGTCTTTGTCCTACCGATCATCAAGTTCTGTATTAAACAAGTCATCGCGAAGGCATCCGCACACCTCCACGAATGTGTCGCACTCATCGTCGTCTTCTCCGTAGACGTCTGTAACGTCCTGTACGTCGTCGTATGCATGCAGACAGCGACCTCCCCTCTTACGACTACGCTTATGATCACGTTGGACTCCTTCTTCGTCGTTCTAGCACTCCGATCCATCTACTATCAATCCGCTGCGGCTCATGCTCGGCGCAAGCTTCCGGCTTCACCCTCAGCAGCGAGAGTTGACTATTTGCAGGACTTGATGGACCTGATTCGTGATGCATTTCGAGGTCAAAGCACGGTCTCCGTGCCAATTCGTGTTCTGTCGCCTGTTCCACTTCCTCTGTCGGTTGAAAGCACGCGTTTCATGAGCGAACTCGTTCACGCCAAGCGAAGAAAAGGTAACTACGCCGATTTCACCAAGCATCTTACGAAATGGTCGTCAACTTCGGCGAGACTTGAGTCTGTGCGTACGGCGACGTGGACTTCCAATCAGCAGTTGATACTGAGAGAACTTGAACATGTTCTATCAAGTGTCATCCCCACTACAGTCTCGAAGCCCGTAGTAAGTACCGCAGATCAGAACCGAATCGCACCTGCTGAGGACCAAGCGTCCGCTATAGAGGATGCTCAAGACTCCCTCCAAGTCCTCTTTCATTCGGAATACGTGGTCATGGCAGAATTCATTGAGTTCGCTATTCCTTTGTTGTACGCGGTGTATCTCACGGTCTTGTATCACCTGCCCACGGCCGTGTACTACCCGCACACTCGCTCCTTGGCACCGGACCAATTCACAAACGCCCAAATCAACCTGTTAATGTATTCTTCGGTCGAGCTCACTTCATTTGCGGGTCTCAACATTTTGCTGAAACGAAGATTTGGGTTCTCGCCGCTGTACCAACTCGCGTTTGTGCTTGAGACTCAAGTGGCCACACTTCAGGGACATCTCTTTCTGTGGATTTTGGTCATTTTGCAGATGACGCTGGTACATAATGGTACGTTTTTAAAATCCTACAGCTGATGGGTCCAGCAACGTCTGACCAATTTTGGCTTTGTATTTCTGAAGGTGTTGACCTGAAAACCCCGTTCCAGTAGACTCGTGCATTCAAGATATAACTTGCACGTAGATCAGCTGAGTGTTCGCACGTTGGTATATTTCCTTACAAGTCGTAGTTCAGCTTTCAACTTTGAAGCTACAGGTTCAGAAAATGTGAGGATTGCAGGACGGCGGAGTTAAGAAGAACTTCCCACTGCTAAATGCTGAATTGATGAGCTATACTTGGGAGCTGAACCATTGTTAGCTTGCGCATTAGGAATAAAAGTAAAGTCTCCATCCAGGCGATCAATACATCATCTTCAGAAAAGTTTACAGTGAACAACACATCGTTTGGCCGCTCTCAACAATACGCGAGAATGCATGGGTCTCAATCGGGTCAATATTCAGTCTAAACTACAACGCAACGTAGACGAAGAAGTACGAGTTGACTTGCTGGGCTTTACCGGGAGCCATGATATTGGTTACGCAGTCAGCTTGGCCATACTCTGTGGAGTGCATGCTCGCTTTCCGAGATTATTATAATACCAACGAGGGAAAAGCCTGACCAAAACTAAAATCGTAGATGTGGCATCGTCTAGGTGGGAACAATCTAGCGAGGTTGACGAGGACATTTCAGCTTGTAGAGTAAGCTTGAGTGTCTTTCCAACGTTTTTGCAACCCTATTTGTGATTCCACAGCTTTAGGAAGGCTGCAGCTGTCATGAACATGTTCCTTTAACGATTGCAAGTTTTATTTTAAAGAGATCAAGGCCGAGATAAGCATCACTTCCCGACGCTGGCGTCGAGGATGGCCATCTGAACACGAAATTACCAGTACGCACAATACTAAGTATACATCACTCACCCAGACGGAATAGTTGGCTCTGCAGTATTTCCAGCACAAATGCCCCTCTTGTAGGCGAGCTCAAGTCTTCGCAATGCAGCAGCTTGCTCACGGGTTGCAAGATGACGAAACCAGCCTGTTGACTGTCTAATAACTGGTTGAACACAGCGAAACAAAAGCAGGAAATCACGCTGTTATACCATAGCGCCAACTGAGGACGTGGTCGGCTGCTGGCAAACATTCACGCTCCGATAACGAAATCATGAAGAGGATCAGGGACGGACGGACGGCGCGTATCCAATCGGGAATTCCCACAACGCTGCAGGTTCAGTACCTGCAGACCACAAGTAGCATGTGCTACGCTCACTGTGCGATCACTTCAATTGGCCACCACCATCGGAAGCCAGGAGAGCAACAGCCGCCCTTTGCTTGGGGTCTCTCAACGGGATGCACTGGCGGACACTGATCGATGTGCCGGGCGATACCGTACGGTGGTGCCGACTTCACCACACCATGGCAGCGGTGCCACAGCCACCGAGACCACGAACTATAATAGGCGTAGATTGTTTCAACTTGTGACCGTCCTCGCCGTCTCGCCGTCCAGACCAACGCGTCCTCGCCGTCTCGCCGTCCAGACCAACGCGTCTTCGCAGCAACTGCCAGAACATGGACGTACACTCGACGTCACAACGTTGGAAATCAAAGGAGAGAGCGCGAGCTTTTCGGCAATGGACTCTAATTCCTGTACACCGGAGCTGACGGTTGTTAGTGTAGGAGCATCCATCAGCCAGAACTCCGCCGTGGCCCTTGGCTTGCTTGGCCGATTCCGCACTGCGCCCACCTTGTCACGCGCTGCAGATCTCCTCGTTAACTCGCCCCGGCTCTGCGCTGCTGACGTACTTGGTCCGCTTTGCGCGATGATCGTCACGACAGCAATTGCGTGTCACCCATGGCCAGGAGCTGCCCCCCTCACAGGCCGCGAGTCACGGCACACACCGCCGCGAGGGTATCAGAAACCTTTGCGCATCAATCCCCTCCCCCCACCTCATGCAGTGCCGGCTCTGCGGTCCTCTGCGCCAGCTATTACGAGACTTCATGGTCTCCGCTCGCGGTCCTTACCGCGGCCAGGGTCTCGGCCTGTCCAATTTCGCTGGAGATTCCGCTCGCCGGGTCTCTGCCCGCGTTGGTGTCCGATCGACTCGAGCCGACGACGCCCAATGCTGCTTGGCATTTTTCAGAGAGGAACGTCCGCCCACTCAACGCCACGACGCAAACTCTATTGCAATTGCAATAGCAACAAGTAAGTGGATTGTCGCCATCTCAGTAACTTTGCCCTAAAAGCCATGTGCACGAAGCAGCAGGTGAACGCACCACAGTCCTCCTTATGACTTATGGAAGCTGTGATTGGTCGTTATTTCCTATGCTCACGCATAGCCCGTCCATTCTGACCATCACTCCTGCTCCCTTACGTGTCCGCTACGGGTCTCCAGTGGCTTTGGATCCTCCCTCCATTCCTCGATTTGCTGGCTCCCGTGCACAAGCCCCAGAAGACCATCACTCCCTGCTAAGATGGCGTCCACGATCGCGTCGTTCGCCAACTTCCTCAAGCAGTCCAAGGCGCACGCCGTGGACAACCGCGAGGTGCTGATCGCGGGCGTGCTGTACAAGAAGCCGGAGCGCAACTCGCTGCTCTGGAAGAAGCGCTACTGCGTCATCTACAAGGGCGAGCTACAGATCGTGTACTTCCTCTCGCTCGAGGACTTCGAGAAGCGCGCCATCCGCGGCAAGATCCCCTTCAGCTCCGTCCACGCCTGGGACGGCAAGCCCAACGGCTTCCAGTTCTACACGCCAGCGGACAACTGCTTCCGCGTGTACACGGAGGCGGCCGAGGACCAGCTCAAGTGGCTCGAGGTCATGCAGAAGTGCATCGACAACGCGCCCGACAAGAAGGACGGCGAGAAGGTCGAGTACGCCCGCCCCGTCGCCTCGTCCCCGTCCTCCTCCTCCCCCAAGGGCGCCAGCTTCCGCTCCAAGCGCAGCGACTCGTGGCGCGAGGAGGACCCCGACGCCCTCTCCATGAACGTCGAGCTCGAGGACCTCCGCAGCGAGGTGACCACGCTCAAGGCTGAGCTCGCCAGCTACGCGCAGGCCGAGAAGCGCTACGGCACGGAGATCTCCGCCGCCCTCACGCGACGCGGCTCCGTCCTGGACGACGGTACCGAGCTCAACATCGAGCCCCGCGAGATGGAACGCATGCGCGCCATCTTCACCCTCTTCGACGTGCAGGGCAACGGCTTCATCGGCGAGGACGACCTCATGGACCTGCACGCCAAGCTGGGCGAGCCCATCTCCAACGAGGACGCCCGCGAGGCCATCTCGTACATGCACAGCAAGTCCACCACGGGCCAGATCGACTTCAACTCGTTCATGAAGTGGTGGAACGACGACCACGCCGCCGACAACCAGACGGAGGCCATGCGTCGCTACCAGGCCAAGTTCAAATTCCTCAAGGCGCGTATCGCCAACCCGGAGGTCGGCAACATCGAGACGGAGGCCGTCGGCGCCTTCCCCAGCTTCGAGTTCCGCGTCAACTTCTACCACGCGGGCCCCACCGGCGAGCGCCAGCAGATCTCCCCGTGGCACGACATCCCGCTGTACAACCCGGACGGCACGGTCAACTTCATCTGCGAAATCCCCAAGTGGACCCGTAAGAAAATGGAGATCGCCACGGGCGAGCCCTTCAACCCCATCAAGCAGGACACCAAGAACGGCAAGCTCCGTGAGTACGGCTGGGGCGAGATGATGTTCAACTACGGCGCCATGCCGCAGACCTGGGAGGACCCCTCGCACGTGACGGAGGGCACGGGCTGCGTCGGTGACAACGACCCGATCGACGTTGTGGAGATCGGCACCAAGCAGTGGCGCACGGGCTCCATCGTGCAGGTCAAGATCCTGGGTGTGCTCGCCCTGATCGACGACAACGAGACGGACTGGAAGGTCATTTGCATTAACGTGGAGGACCACTACGCCCCGCTCATCAACGACGTGGCTGACATTGAGGCACACATGCCCGGCTGCATCACGGCCATCCACGACTGGCTCCGCGACTACAAGCTGCCCCAAGTGAACAAGTACGGCTACGAAGACAAGTGCATGGGCCGCGACTTCGCCGAGGCCACTGTGGCCGAGACCCACGAGTTCTGGAAGCTGCTGATCGAGCAGCGCGGCGGGCAGGCCACCGTCTAAGCTACCCAGAGCTCTCCGCTAGCTACTCGGGCTGGAGGAATTGTAGACAGACGCAGGCACCAGGATGCTGGAGTACATGTAAAACACCGACAAAAATGAACAAACCCCGTTTTTCAACCACGCTGAGCGCTCTGCTCATTGCGCTCGCCCCCTCCTGCTTCGGTGTCGTCAATAGCTGCGTGCGCACCGCCGGATGGTCCTGTTTGGTGCTTGGGGTCTGATTTCCGCGGTGGTGGTGCCGATCCAGATTTGGGACTACAATTGACCAAGCATTGGATCCCGTCTCTGCCAACCCCATCAGCGCTCTCTGGCGTCAAGGCTCACTCAGTCTCTTGCGACTCGCCAACCGTACGTTGAGCTGGATTCCAGACGCGTTCTGATCCTCGCTCACACCAAGAAAAGCTCATCTTATCGCCGCTGGAAATATCGTGTTTGATGGCCTTGCAAGATGTGGTCGATGGCCTCCGATGTAAATAGCGAGCGCCGCGCTGAAAATGGAAGTTCAAGACCGACGTGGGGTGTCCGGTGACTACCGTTGATGTGCGGCTGGCTTCAGCCTCGTCCTCGGTCCAATGCTTCGTGGTCAACTATCAGATGGCTACCAGAGTCATTCAGGAATCTGCCCTCCGCGGTGATTATATCGAGAGCACAGCTGCAGCAGTCGAACCATGTCCATGGAAGTCGTCGTCCCAGCTGGGCGCGAGCTCGTCGACTACGACAAGAATGCCGCGCCAGAGCTGCTTTCAGTCAAGGCAGCGCCACCGTCGCCTGCTTGCCGAAGACCGAGGTCTCCATCGTCGCAGAGCAGCCGCCCGGCGTCCCCAACTTTCACCGAGAGCGATGGAATGGGAACCAGCAGCTCCATGATCACGTCGAGCATCACTTGCACTTCCACCGGAACGTCGATAGCGCTGGATATGGACACGAGGAACGAGAATTCAAACGCACCAGAGGCTGATCCAGCTTCACCGGCGTCGAAAGCACTCGAGAAAGCAAATACCAAGGCGAATCTGTCGATTCTAGATAAGCGAATGCGGATCGGGAAGACGAAGCTGGGCCACACGCGGTACAAAAACGTCGAGCGCAGCTTCAAGCCACCCGCAGGCAACGTGATCAACCTTCAGCACGAGCAGTATGCGCTCACCTACGGCATGATGTGTGGTATCCGAGACTCGGCCGGACTCCAGAAACCGTTCAAGCAGCGTCTGATGATGGACGACTTCATGCTCGTGGACAAGAAGATCTTCCCTGCTAATGCACAGCTCCAACATCCGTTCAAGTTCAAGGACTACTCACCTGATGTCTTCCGCCAAGTGCGCCGCCGGTTTGGGATCGATCTTGCAGACTACATGCTCACTTTGAGCGGCGACTTCAACTTCATCGAGTTCATGTCGAACTCCAAGTCGGGACAGTTCTTCTTCTACTCGCACGACGGTCGCTTCATGATCAAGACACAGACCAAGGACGAGTCCAAGTTCCTTCGCCGCATGTTGCCGCACTACTACAAGTTCGTCATGGAGAACCCCGACACGCTGATCACACGCTTCTACGGCATGCACCGTGTCAAGATGCACCATCTCCGAAGGAAGATGCACTTTGTCATCATGGCTAGCGTCTTCGACACGCCATTGGACATCCACGGACGCTTTGATCTGAAAGGCTCGCGTGTCGGACGCCATGCCTCCCCGAAGGAGCACCAGCGAGGCAGTGCAGGCGTGTTGAAAGATAATGACCTGCTGGATATGGGCTTCCACTTGCAGATGGGCGTAGCGCGGCGAGCCATTTTCCTCGTTCAGCTCCGAAAAGATGTCGAGTTCCTGAAGCGGATGAAGATCATGGACTATAGTCTGCTCATCGGTGTACACGACTCGGGCTGCGAGCTGCAGAACGACCTGTATACCGGCACACCAACGAGTGACAGCTCAGAGAGCGTGACTTCGGAGCAAGGAGGGGGCTCCAAGTCATTGCCCACTTCCCCTGCAGGCTCAGAACCCGAGTTGGCCGTAGAAGTTCCTCAGATCCGTCCGGTTCGCTCGTCGTCCATGCCAGAAGACTATATCGAGCTGCAGCCTCCTCCAGTTCCCAGTGCGATTTCGTCAATTCAGACACGGCTCGCGCTTTCCCCTCCGAACACTCCAACATGGGGTGATGGCTGCACGGGGCTAGACTTGGACTCGGACAACGACTCGGAAACGAGCAGCGACGGGGGCTTTGGTATCAGCTTTGGGAACGCTTTCGGAGAATTCGCTTCGCCAGCAAACCGCAGCTCATCCGGATCGTTGCCGTCGACACCGAGAGGCTCTACTATGGCTCCGCTATCACCTCGTCTACTGGATACTGCAGCGTATGCAGAGTACTCGGAGTCAGTCTTCTGCAAGGATGAGGGCGGCATCTACGGGCGCGACCGCCACGGCCGCAAGAACGGGTTCGTGTATTTCCTGGGCATCATCGACATCCTGCAGCAGTACAACACGCGCAAGATCGCCGAGACATTTATCAAGGGTCTGCGCCACAACCGCAAGCAGATCTCGTCTGTGAATCCAGACTTCTACGGCGACCGGTTCATCGAGTTCATGGAGAAGCACGTGGTGCAGGACGACACTCTCATCTCGCCTCGGCCGCAGCCTTCTCCACCATCCACCCCCGTTTTGGACACCCAGCCTTGTATGGAGGAGGAGGCCTGCTGATAACCAAAGATCAGAATAGCTAGCCACAGCGTAGTGAGGGGAGAATATTTACAACATCGAGCCGAACTTGATGCTCAATGATATGGGAGACTACGAGATACGATTACATTGAATTCCTTTGCTTCGGCGTTTGCTTTGTCAGCGTTGCAGACTCCATTCTCTTTCGCCCTTTATAATAACTCGAACAACCCCTCAAGCGAAGCTGACAAAACCCGCAGTGCGGACACCCCGTGTGGCAGTAGAGAGCTTCTGGGTGACGAAGTCTTCGCGCGGATCTGTAAGCAAAGCAATATGCAGGCAGTTTAGCACGTTTTATCTAGCGAGAGTGCTTGATCTGCGTACCACTGCTGTCTCGCCAACGTTGTTCCCAAACGGCTTGCCAGTCCTTGACTGCAGTTCGCCACGTTTCGCCAAAGAAATGCTCATACGAAAGCCGTAGTTGTGCATCAATGAGGTGCCATTTTAATAGGTTCGTCCATCCAAAAGCTCTGGACGTAGTAGATGAAGCGTTGGTCTGTCGGAGTCCTCCGAGGGCTTGTTACCCCTTGCCGTAGCACTGCGTCCTCCGTCGGCACATGTCTGAGGCTTCATCATGATAACATAGTACCTCTAGCAGTCGGTCATGTGCACGATCATGCCATTAAATGCTGGGTGCGGTGGTAACAACGACTGGTTTTTGAAGAGGACCGGCGATCAAACAGCGGTTCATCGAGGCCCAAGCCGGCCCCGGCAGCTGACAATCGACCAATAGCACCGAGTGCTGTCACAGAATGCAAGGTTGATCATTTGGCGAGCAATACACTGGCACCAAATAGAGCTCAGACCTAGTCTCGTGCCGATGCCTTAAATTCGCATGTGAGTTGGTGGATCTCCCCGCTTTTGATTGACCGGAGTATTTACACGCTACCCACATACTGAGATCAAGTTTCCGTTTGACAGCGCGTTTCCATGCAGAGATCGTGTTAAAAACTGAAGTTGCCGCGCACTTCAACATGGGCGCTTCTTCAAAGCAGCGTTAAGCGCATGAGCGGTAACGGTAATCACCGCGCTCTATCAAGCCACGAGAACGTTCTTTCGCCTCGGAGCTTCTGTGGAGACGCAAGTGTTGCTTCCTAGCTTCCTACAGCTGTATCACCTTCCACCAGACCTTGCTGCTGCGAAAGACCGTGGCGTGCGTGCAAACCCTCACACAAGAAGGCCACCCGACGCCTCAACTCGCTGCAGTCAAATCGCCAGCTCCTCAACGATATGCCGGCGCCTGCAAAACTCGACTGCGCAACACGAATTTTGGACAAAGGGTCCCCAAGCAACACGAGAAAAAAAGCGGAGCAGCAGAGCTGTGCCGCAAGGATATGCCTCGCTCCCGCCAAACTGTGCGTCTGACTGCCACAATACGCACAGTGCGGCGTTCATGACTGGCGATGAAAAAGTGTCCCCAACGGCTGTCCCCAACCGCTGTATCACAACACAAAAAAAAGCCTGTTGCGATTTCCATACAAAATTGACCTCTCTAGTATCATTTACTGTTCCAATGTACCCGCAATAAGTAGCTTGACTATGCTTAAATTGCTCTTCTAGCCATGTCAAACAAGCGAAACCCCAAGCGGAATAAAACGGCTGGCTATCTAAAGCCGCAGCATTTGCCAGCTTCCCGCCGGTGCAGCGTCGTTCTGATGCTTGTTGTGTGCGACCCAGCGCCTGGTTCGCCTCGACCCGCTGTCCACCATGCCGGCACGCGACTTTGCACTGCATCATTCCCGTTTTTCCGGCCTCGTAGCTCTATCTCCACCCCCCGTCGCCTTTGAACCGCCCAAAATGACGTCCACCGTCTCGCTGCGCCACATTCCTCCGCTCACAGTGCGCTCGCTGCCCTCCCGCGAGGCTGCATCTGCTCCCAAGACGCTCCAGGCCCCCGCTGCAATCCCGCTCCACCTGAAACTCGCTGTGGGCGGAATGGCAGGCGCCGTCGGAATGGTCGCCACCTTTCCCATGGACATCGTCAAGACGCACCTGCAGGGCCAAACGCGCACCGGAGGCCGCATGCTGTTCTCCGGGCCTCTGCAATGCTTCAAGCACATTGTGGCCACCGACGGCCTGCGCGGGTTGTACCGCGGTCTGCCTCCTACGCTCGTGGGAGTGCTGCCGGAGAAGGCCATCAAGCTCGCGGTCAACGAGCAGCTCCGAGAACAGTTCGCCGACGCGGACGGGAACCTGTCGATCGCCAAGCAAGCACTGGCCGGTGCGGGTGCCGGATGCGCGCAGTCCATCATTACCAACCCGGTACAGCGCTTGAGTTTTATTTTTCCCTGTCGGTTCATGGAATTCTTGGTCGGGTTTTGCTAACGGAGACTTTGGTTTGTTCAGGTCGAGATCGTCAAGATCCGATTGCAGATGCAGACGTCGCTGGCAGTGGCAGAACGACAGACGGCGCTGGAGATCGCACAGAGCTTGGGTCTTCGCGGGGTATACAAGGGCGCGGGCGTGTGCTTCATGCGCGACGTGCCGTACGCGGTCCTCTTCTTCCCGTCCTACGCCACGCTGCGCGACGCCTGGGCAGACAAGAGCACGGGCAAAAACTCGGTGCTGTCGATTGTGGCGGCCGGAGCTGTCGCTGGCGCTGGCGCTGCTGCGATCTGCACACCTGCGGACGTGATCAAGACGCGGCTGCAGATGAAGGGGTCTCCGTACACTGGCATGGGCGACTGCGTCCGGAAGATCGTGGCTGCGAACGGCCCCAAGGCGCTGATGAAGGGCGCGGGGCCGCGCATGATGGTGCAGGCGCCGCTGTTCGGCATCACCCTCGTGGCTTTCGAGCTGCAGAAGAAGTACATGGAGTCTTTGTAGGCTCGGTAGACTCGCAATTAGATTCATAAACTTCCGCCAACTCTCCGGGCGATGAGCGATGTGCTCGTCCTGGACAGTTGTGCTCTATTCGTCGAAGTGTTCACGGGCTCCTGGAGCCAGTACCTCTGGGCATGGTCGAGGTGCGATTCCTCCCCCTTGGATATCATCCACACGGACTGCCAACCTTCGCCCAGAACAGTTGACGGATCTAAGCTCTCGATCTGGCAACGCATGCAGCAAAAGACAACTACGCGCTGCTATTTGGAGCACCGCAGGACGTTGCACGTCTGGCACATCGTGAGCTGGGAACGAATACGCGGTCAGAACCATTGCTTTTTTTTCCTTTCGAGGTAGAAGAACTCCATTGCACTGGGTTGTCAACTATTTCGAGGCGACATCGCGGGTGGCGGTCCTTATTCAATTCCTCGTTGTCCGTTTCTCCGGGCTAAAGCCTCGTTCTCAGCGGGGGTATTCTGGTCAAGAGCTTCATAGAGAGAGAGAGCCGAAGCCGAAGTTAACTCCTACTTCGAAGTACTTCAGCACGAGACAAGTGCTGAAGTGCACGTTGCGGTCGCAATGGCGTCTGTGGCCCCAACGTCAAGCGCAATTCGGTCGGTGACGGTGAAATCGAGTCCAGCCTGGTCCCCTGCGACCAAGTCCAAGCAGAACTCCACTCGAGTGTCCACCACGACGACAGTGGGGCCGGTCGCAGAGAGCACCGCGGTGGCCTACAAGCCGGGCAAGTGGGACATCTTCATGCTCGGGATCACGATCGTCATCGGCGGCCAGTACTTCTGCTGGAACGCGGGGATCGCCGCTGGTCTCTACAGCTTTTTCGTCGCCTACCTCCTCACGGGGACCGCGTACATTGCGCTGTGCTGCTGCACGGCAGAAATCACGGGGGCGTTGCCATTTGCTGGGGGTGCCTACGGACTCGCGCGCTGCACTTTGGGATTTTATCCCGCGTTCATGATCGGGTGCTGTGAGGCGCTCGAGTACATCGCGTACGTGTCGACATCGACCATCGCGTTTGTGGATCTGGTGGTCGATTCAGCGCCCGACTTGAAGCCGTATCGCCCGGTGCTGTGGGGGCTCTTCTACTTGAGCGCGTTGGTGTTCCACATCAAAGGTGGCCGTGCGTTCTGGCTATTCAATCTCGGGCTCGGAGTCGTTTCCCTCTTGATTGTCGTACTCTACTGTCTCGGCTCCCTCCCGTTTGTCAGCTTTTCGCAATACGCTGTTGACCCCGAGTTGGAATTTGCGGATGGGTTCTCTGGTTTCATGAAGGCCCTGCCGTTAGCCGCGTGGTTCTTCGTTGGGGTGGAGGCTCTCCCCATGGCCAGCGACCAGATCGAGCACGCGAAACACATTGTGCCTATCGCTCAGGTGGCGTGTGTTGCGACGCTTTTCGTCACCGGAACCTTCATCTACTTCATCACCGCCTCGCTCCCTCCAGGACTAGCAGCGCTGCCTTCCGAGCTTGTCCCATTCGACAATGGTTTCACGCTGCTCTTCGACATTGGGCGCCACGCTGCCACTGTTCTATCGCTGCCGGCAACTTACGCGACTGCGTTCGGATTCATGTGGTGCTACGGAAAACTAATCGTGGCAATGGCGACGTCGAAGCTTCTGCCCGTTTTCCTCTCCAAGACAACGTCAGATGCTGAAGTACCGTACGCTGCCCTCATTGCCGGGACAAGTGTGAGCTACGCGCTGTGTCTCGTTGTGTACTGGCAGCCCTCCGTCGGGCTATACTTGTTCAATATCTGCATGCTCTCCGGCTTCATGTCCTACACGGGGCAGTGCGTGGGGTACATCTCACTCAAGCACACGTACCGCAACATCAAGAGTTCCGAGTTTCGCAGTCCATTCGGATCGTGGGGGGCCTTGTACTCCATGTCGGTGTGGGTGCTCAGCATCATTGGAATTGTCGGGTTCCAAGGCAATGGCGGCGTCGAGACCTACGCGTTTCTTGCGGTCTTTGCGTTGTTGACAGTGTTCTACTTCGGGTACGCGCGGAAACGTCAGACCTTCTCTCCACAGGAGAACCGAGTGATGTTGGTTGCGCACGTGACCAAATTTAATATCAAAAAGGTAGCAGCAGCGCGGCACACCAAGCACCGAACCACCAGCACCACTAGCAACAGCCATCACACTGCTGGAAACAGCGAGGCCACAGAGGGGAGGCAGTCGAAAAAGGAGGCGGCCATCGGAAAATCGATCAGGTCGTTTCGATCTGCGCGAAGTGCGAGAAGTACGGGCTAGAAGGAAACGATAAGCTACTGGAGTTTCGACGAGTATCTGCACAACTGTAAAAAGAGGCATCTACTCTGTTCAAATGCGCGTTTGTAGTTTTCTTCTCATCCTCGGGGGTTTCGAAGACTTCTGTGCCATTGGAAATAGCATTCCAAGCGCTGCCACATGTGAGTCCTTGCACCAAACTCATTTACTAAGTGAAGACGTTCTCAACAGCCCTCACGTTATTGTGTCTCCCCAGTATGAACATCCGCAACATTTGTCGGGCTTTTCGAAGATCGTCGGTAGTTCAGCCCCTGGCACCGCCGTCGATTCAAATTTTACCGAGCGGGCAGAAGAAAACTGCAACTAGAGACGCACAACCAGCTCCAGGTTCGTCTGCTGGTAGCACCGTCAAGTACAAACACGGCAACGGGGACATCTACATGCTTGGGATCACTATTGTTATTGGCGGACAGTATTTCTGCTGGAACGAAGGCATCTCGGCTGGAATCTACAGCTTTCTTATGGGATATTTCCTCATCGCCTCTGCGTACATTACGCTCTGCAGCTGTACGGCAGAAATTACGGGAGCGCTGCCGTTTGCAGGAGGTTCTTATGGTCTAGCGAGATGTACGCTTGGATTCTATCCGGCATTCATGGTCGGCTGCTGTGAAGCTCTCGAGTATATCGCGTACGTGTCGGCGTCGACCATCGCATTCGTAGATCTCGTTGTGGACGTCGCCCCCTCTCTGGAGTGGCTATCGCCCTTGCTGTGGGCGTTATTCTACGCCAGTGCCCTCTTCATCCAGATTAAAGGCGGCCGCGTGTTTTGGATATTCAACCTTGGCATCGGCATCGTCTCTCTCGCCATAGTGATCATCTACTGCTTTGGCTCGTTTGCGTTTGTGGACTTTACAAAATACGGCTCCGACTCGGAACTGGAGTTTGTTAACGGATTCAACGGATTCATGAAGGCTCTGCCCCTTGCTGCGTGGTTCTTTGTTGGCGTCGAGGCGCTCAGCTTATCAAGCGACCAGGTGGACCAGCCCAAGAAGATCGTTCCTGTCGCGCAGGTATCTTGCGTCGCAACGCTCTTCGTCACCGGCCTGTTCGTATTTTTTGTGACAGCGTCGCTCCCGCCGGGCTTAGTAGCACTGTCATCGGAACTCGTTCCGTTTAACCGAGGCTTCACGCTGATGTTTGGTATGCAGCGTCACGCTGCTACGGTGCTGTCGCTGCCAGCGACGTACGCCACAGGTTTCGGATTTATGTGGTGTTACGGCAAACTTATCGTCGCCATGGCAATGTCGCGCCTTCTCCCGAGCTTCCTATCCAGGACGACGAAGGAAAACGAGACACCTTACGGCGCTTTGATGGCGGGTTCAGCCGTAAGTTACGCGTTGTGCATCGTCTCGTACTTTGTTCCTGCAGTAGGCAAGAATCTATTCAAGATCTGCATTTTATCGGCGTTCATGTCGTACACTGGCCAGTGCGTCGGCTACATTTCGCTCAAGCACAACTACCGAAACATCAAGAGCTCCGAATTCCGGAGTCCGTTCGGCGTTGCTGGCGCTGTGTACTCGATGGTTATCTGGATATTGTCGATCATTGCCGTGATAGGATTCCAGGACAGCGGTGGCGTGGAAATCATCGCGTTCTCGGCTACTGTGGCGTTGCTGACGCTCTTCTACTTCAGCTACGCTCGCAAGCGCCAAACGTTCTCAGCGGCGGAGAACCGCGTGATGCTAGTGGCTCACGTCACAAAGTTTAACGTGAAGAAGAAAGTCGCTGGTCGAAGTCGTAACCAGCAAAAGGGGAGCAGCAACAGCAAACGGACTACTGGGGCGACTGAGAATTCTCAAACAGAGAGTAAGTGGGGGCCAAAGTCTATCAAGTCCGTCGCACGCGCTATAACGAATACTGCTCGATAAACACCGAAGCCGTGCAAATGCAGTCAAGGCCACGCTCGACTGGGTTCCGAGATCGATTGTTGTTTTCACGATGTGCTGGAATGACATTCGAAACACTCGCGCGTCAAGAGAGTGCAAAAAAAAAAGGTGACAACATCCGGCCTCACAAGACTACCGTAAATATACGAGTGGGATGAGGACTCGGTACCTAGACGTCGGTCGACCTTTTGGCACCACGTCTCCAGTGCAGGTTACGGTTGGTACTTAAGTAATACCAAATCTGTGGCCAAAAGACCAGGAAGGAAAGACACACTTGAGTTTGCTTCGCGCACTTACTCATCTACCAGACATTCTGCCAGGAACTCCCGTAAAGCGACATTTTCAGCTCGGTCCAGGTCGTGGTCTGGGGTTGTCTCGATTTCCGGTGAGCTCATAGATTGCACTTGAGTCGTTGGAGTTCGTGCAGCAACGTCGCTGAAATACGTGGGGCTAACGTGATATTGCCGCTCTTCCACTCGCTTCGTCTCTTTCGCTGCCAAGTCCGACCCTCCTCGTCGTTTACGACTTCGCAGTTGAGCCGAGTGCCACCGATTCTTGATGGCGTTGTCGGTGCGCCCCGGGAAATAGCCAGCAAGTCGCGACCACGCATTGCCAAACGAGCGCTGCAGCGTCACCAGCAACTCGTCCTCGCTGCTGGACCATTCGTCGCGCTTGATGGACGGATTGAGTTGGTTGTGCCACCGCTCCCTGCACTGCTTGGCGCTACGCCTGGGTAACAGCGACGCCACGATGGCCCATTGGCTCGCTCCATGGCCCGCTACGAAGGTACTCAAGAGCTCGTCTTCTTCGACGGTCCATGGCTGTCGAGTTTGCGGGGTCCACCGGTTTTGGAGGTCGTCCCAGCGAGCTGCGCACGAGACTTCCGAGCGATTTGGAACGGCAGCAGCAATGAGGTCCCATCGCCGCGCTCCGTGTCGACGTACAGCATCACGGAGCAATCCGTCCTAGGTGATAAAAGCGATCAGGACATGCTGCTTAGCTTTCGCGTTAATCCCAAACAAATGCCGCTTTTTCCAGACTAACTTACTTGATCAGGAGTCCACGGCGTTGGTGTTGAAACTTGGCTAGTGAGCTCGGCCATGAAATTTACGCAATGGTCCCAATGCCGGTGAAGCTGCACAGATATACTCGAAAAAGACACGTTGTATCAAGCTAGAAGTGGCGAAAGTGAGAACTGCGTTGGCTCCTCTCCATCTTTTTCGCCTTGGCACTCTTAGAGGCGGCGTCAAACGAGGTGAATAATCTTTCTAGCGACGCGGCGTGTTTAGCGGCGGGAGTGAAGGCCGGAGAACGTTTCGTGCTCGTCCGAATCTGCGAGACGACGAACTTGTTCAATTGATTCCCAAGCGCGAATGGAACTTCGGCAAACGCACGTGGAGTAGGACATGGCCATGCAAACCTTCGCGTTCAATCTGTTGTTCCACTGGATCAAAGCTGAATTCGCCGTGATAAAAAGGTGGACACTCAACTCCAACGTCCAAGCGAGGTAGCAACACACAACAAAAACAAGGTAAGGATTCATAGTCTGTTTAGTTTTACGCGACGATGGAGCCATCGCACGCACTTAAATAACGACGCCGCAGTTTATCCTCGCCGCGAATTTGCTGCGGATCGAGTTGAGCACGAGGAGCGAGCGACGCGGCATCCGACGAATGTTTTCGAGTCCCGAGCACTGGTTCAACCTGGCGACGGGAGCAGTGTGGCGCTCCCCCGTTGGCGACGGCATCGCGCTCGAAAGTCGCCAATTGTCCAGCATCTCGAGGTCGATCTGGCACACTGACGACTCCCTCGTGGACGACGCAATCGAGGCGCGAGGGGTGCCCGGAGAGTACGGAAAAGGATCCGTGGGGGTGCCCTCGTGCTCCATGGCCACCATCACCGTGTCTACGGACTCGCGACCACCGAGAACTGCCAACGGTTCCAGTGGCGACGTCAATTGTTGCGAAAGAGCTGGCGATTCCCACACACTTTTCACTCGAGTCTCGTTCGACTGGGTTGGCAATTGGGGTTTGGCCACGATGGACGTGCGCTCGGCGCCGGCACCCGCTCGCAGTCTCATAAACCGACTGCTCATGGACTCCGCGCGCCAACACGCGAAAACTTGTTCGTCCGACCGACTTTTGTGCAAGGCGCACATGGCGCAGCACACGCGCTGGCCCGCCACCACTTTGTCCAGACTGGCAGTGGTGGCGTCTTCTTCGACCGGAGCGGCTTCGTCCAGATCCTCGAGACTTGCCGTGGTCAAGGTGCTGGCATGGCCGATTGTCTCGTCCTCCGACTTCTTGTCCTCTTCAAGCTCAAACATGAACGACTCGGAGAACGTCTTCGCCAGCGGTCGGTCGCTCGTCGGCGACTTGAGCGGCTCCTTCACGTTCGCGTCGCTGCGGTTCGTGAGGAACGAAATCACGTCCGGCGCGACTTCCTGCATCAAAACCGCGCACTTTTGGTTCAAAGGGTTCAGCAAAACTCGCTGCAAAGTGGCAAATAGTCTGGCGAGAGCTTGGCGCTGGTTCTCCACGACGCGCGGCTTGGGGCCGTGGCCTGCAACTCGGAACAAGTGGTGGCCCGCTCGTTCAACGGGCAGCGCGCGCTGCACGTACGCAAAGAGCCACGGACACTCGGCGAAGCAAAAGTGGCCGCGACTCAACACCTTGAGCACGCGGCTCTGGAACGCTCGGCACTCGGAGAAGGACCGGAGGTGGCGCCAGGTTGAGCTGGACTTGTTGTCGTGCACGGTGAGCGCGAATGTTGACGCGTCTCGCGTTAGAGTCTTGGTGGTCACTTCGACCGTCACGCTGGCCAAGTAGGCGACACTGGCAGCCAGCGGCTCGGCCGGTTGCGCAGCGTCCGAGTCGTGGCGAATGCGACTGGCGTAGAGCGCCGAGCACTTGGGGTGGCGCTGCAATGGCGTGTGCGATGGTTGCGTCTCCATTGGTAAAACGCGTTCGACACTTTCTCAAGCGGAGACTTTTGTTTTTTTGCCAGTGGAGCCGAGCCGGAACTCCGTCAGGCGCACGGACGTCGCGAATTGCAAAGTGAAGAGCGGATTATTCGCGTGCCATTTGGGTCGGCGGGCCAGATGGGCTGCAACTGTACGTGGCCGAGCGCAGAAGCAGCCACCGAAGTCGCTTGCCATTCGACGGTCGAGACCACTCAAAAAATTATCGGATGGATGGGATCCGGCTTTTTTAGTCAAGGTCGGAACGTGGCTCTGTCCGGTGGTTGAAGTCTCTTCTGAACCTGAGATACTTGCGTTCACTATGTATATGCAAATAGAACGGCACAATGAGACTTTTCCACCGGAACGATGTGGCATTATTAACCAAAACGAGGGGTGATAAGGCGATGTGAAAGAGGCTTGTCGACCTTCCCAGGCCGAGCAATCCGATGGATGGACGGGACTCGATGAATCCGATTGCCCGCAGAGGCGACTGCGACATGGTCGGAGAGGCCCTCATTCGACATCGCCCGGATCCCACTGCCTTGAGCTTTTGACAACAACGTGGCGACCAAAGTGCAGTTTAGAAACCTACGGTTGAGAACGGCCTCCTTTTTGCATGCCCACCGTCGATTATGGAAACCAGCGATGCAGATGCATCCACTGTGAATGGAGTCGTTGCATAGAGCGCTGCTACACTGCTACATTCGTGGCGCCTACAGTAGTTTCGCAGGCATGTGGCGAGCAAACGGATCGTAAACGGACGCATAAATTCCTTGGGCTGCAGGTGCAACTGTACTGCCTGCCTGCCTGCCATACATACTTTTCGAAAAAACCCCAACCAGACCAGTATTGATTGCGACGACATGTGGCTTCTGGCTCAGTTGACACCATGCGCTTGGGTTGGTCCATTCGCAATCTACAGCTCCGCTGGTACTCTGCGACAGCGTCCACTTGGCGCTCCGAGGTCACTTACTTACGTTACTCGCTTGGCATCCTGAAGCTCCGTGGTGACGCGGCCACGCCAGCACACGAGACCACGCGCTTCCTCGAGATCTGCATCTTGAACACATCCGAGCAAAATGCCGAAGCTGTGCCGGTGCAACAACTCTCTTTACCTTGAGAATTGCGAGCGCGATAGGCCTGCTGAAAAGTATCTTGGCGCTGTGCTGCCAAAAATCGCAAGCATTTTGGTACTTTATCATGCCGTCGATGCCTTTGGTATCCACTACGAACAGGTTAACCTGGACTTCAACTACGATCGCTCAAGAGTATGTATGGGCTCTTCTCAGTCGTATTCGTAGATAAATGAGCCTTGTCTCGCTGCCACTCGAATCTTTTGCGACCTTAGTAAAAGTCGGCGAGATTTGAATGAAAGTCCTTTGTATTTACTACAGTGCTCATAGTCTGTTCAAAAGTACCTGCATGTTACATCACGATCGACTCACCATACCTCTTTGTGGCCACAAGTTGGGCACTCGAGTGCTTCATTGAGCTTGTGAATCAAGCACTCGTCATGGAAGAGGTGGCCGCAGTTCAACGCCGAGAACGGCTCAACTGCAGCGAGCTGCGACCACCGATCTTCATCCACTTCTGCCTTCTGCTCCTTCTGAGGATGCCCCACCAACGGATGATCACACAGCACGCAGATATCCTTCTCCAAGCCGGAGTCATCCGTGAGCGTGTCCTCGGAGCTCGTCGGCTCGTCCAGCTCGAGATCTCCGTCCTGCCACCTCTGCAGCAGCTGTCGCAGCCACTTGGGCACTTCACCATGCCGGTCATGATCCGGTTCTTGGTGTCCCCCCACAACGAACTCCAGCAGCTCCAGCGCGACGCCCTGCATCACCAGCGGACAGACGTGGTTCGTCCTGTTCATCAGGAAGCTGCGGATCGTGGCCAAGCTGCGCGTCAACGTCTTCCGCCGTCGGTCCACCACCCTCGACAGCGAACTCCCGACCAGCTGGGACTTTGGGTAGTAGCTCTTGAGGAACGTGTACAGCCACGGACACTCAGCCTGACAGAAGTGTCCACGCGCCAACGCCGCCACCAACCGCTTGCGGAAGAACCGGAACTCGTCGAAGCTGCGCACCAAGTGCCAGGTGGAGGATTCCGCTGCATCGGAACTTTGGCACGTGACGGTGAGCAAATAGTCGACTCGACGATAGGAAATGCGCGGCCTCGAGATGAGAGGCACCACGCTCATTAAAATGCCGTCGAGCCACGCCACCTGCGGTGGCAGCGGAGCGACTGGCAGCGATCGCTTCTTGCGAAGTCGTTTGGCGTTCACTTTCGCGCTGTGCATTGATTGACAGACCCCGGGTCCCGATCTCGCCACCAAAAGTCAAAATGAAGAGTGGAGCGCTGTCGTCTTCGACCGACCATGACTGTGCTAGCTGCCAGCTCCTACGACTCCATTTCCAGCAAAGACCGGATCACTAACGGTCATGCCAACATCAAAAACGGGCCAGTCTTATGCTAGTTCTCTCGAATTAGGCAGCGCTTTGACCTCGTGGCGGCACATGTATGGAGGAAGCGAGTCTCACGCGCCAGATGCAGTGGATTGTGGCGCGTGCCCCCGTCATGTCCACCAACTCAAGGATGAGACAGCTTGGGCATGAAGTTTGACGTGTATTGATGTGATGTAGTATGGATACTTGGGCTTCTCTTGGCACGGTGCCATCGAAAATAAAATACGGCAGGCCTTCGTGACACGGACTAAAAGGCGACTGAAAGGCGTTGATAAAAATGGCTTTGATTAGCTTTCGGTGCCTTGAAGTGACGAAGATAAGTGCAAAGGGTAAATACACGCGTGAAACGCTTGGGTCGGTCTCACCTCAGGGCTTCTGGCCGCACGTGGGGCACGCCAGCGTCTCGTTGAGTTTGGTCACGACGCACTCGTCGTGGAATCGGTGGCCGCAGCTCAGGGTGGTCAACGCCCCCTTTGCCACGACGTCGCTGGTGCACAGCTCACACGTGTCCAGCATGCTGTTGTTGCTGCCGGCCGAGCGGAACGACTCGATGCTGTTGTCGCTGCTGGATTGCCAGCACCTGGAGATCCCCGTGGGCGTCGTGATGCTGCGGCTGCTGCCGTCCGTGCTGTTCCACGTCGAGCTGCTGCTCGGCGTCTTGGCGAAGCTCCCGAAGTTCTCCCAGCGGAACTCGTGGTCGATCGGCAGGTCCTCGTTCAGGAACGTGATGAGCGCTTGCGCTACAGTGCCCGGCAAGATGCTGCAGGACGAGTGGTTCTCGCGCTTACAGAGCGCTTCCAAGAGCGTGGTGAAGCACTCCTCGATGGCGTGTCGGCGCTTGCCCGTGACGTACGAGCTGGTCGAGTACAGATAGCAATCCTTCGGGAACCGGCCCTTGACGCTCGAATACAGATACGGGCACTGGGCGTGGCAAAGGTGGCCGAGCTGCATGGCCTCCAGCAGCTTCTGCTGGAACTCCTGCAGCTCCTTGAACGAGTGACTCACGGTCCACTGCTGGCGCGTGTCGGTGGTCGGGGTCACGATCAAGTCGTAGCGGACGTCCTTGCCGTGGTCGAGCCTGACCTTCGTGGCCGCCATGCTCAGCTCCAACTGGTCGAGGTACACGATGGTCGGAGGGCGGAACGACGTCGGCGAAGCCATTGGGCTCTTCACGGGCGTGCCCGGAGGACCGGCGACCGTGGCGCGACGGCGGCGGCGACGACGAGAGCTCATCGACACGCTGGACCCGGAAGACATCATGCGGGACGGCTGTGGGGACATCATGTTGGGTGGTGCGGGTGGCGAAATACTATTGAAGTTGTCACTGGGGACGTCGTAGTTGCTGCGAGGCAAATTGGTCAATGGAGGGCAGCGGTGCTGGCCGCTGGCCAAACGTCGTGCGCTCGCCTGCTGGATTATGCGGCCAAGGCGGGCGTCCGCCTTGCAGCAATCGCAGACTTGACTGCGAGAAAGTATGCCAGGCGATTTGCATGGATACATGTGTATGACGCAGCGTGAACATCGAGCTTGGTGCTTGGTGTAATCAGACTGTACCGATCGATTAGCGCAGAGAGTGTATCGGCGGACCGCTGGATACTGCAGTAGTCATGATCACGGCAAAGCCCGGAGAGGTTCATGTTTACCGCAGAAGTCACTTCGTCGGCAGGCTACAGGCGTGAAGCCTTGGGCCTTCTGCCGTCGCCTTCGCTAGTGGATCTCGAGGTGGTGGCAGGTCGGGCAGCGCAGCGTCTCGTTCAGCACGGGAACGATGCACTCGTCGTGAAACTGGTGGCCGCACTGCAGCGCCGTCGCGTACACGGAAGAGCGACGGCGACTGCCGGAATGGGCCGGGCTGGCACTGGAGCCACGACGCTTGTCACTCGCAACTTGACAGGCCAAGGGCCCGCGGCAGACGCCGCAAATCGCCAGACCACTCAGCTCACCGCTGCAACTCCCGTCCAGGCGGGCAACGTCTTCCTCTTCCCCGCTTAAGAGACCGAGACTCCGGCGTCGACTGCTGCTATTGTTGGCAGACGACGTCTCCGACTCGGAGTGCGACTCCACAATGAACTGCGCGACGGCGTCTTCGCCGCACAGGAACTCGGCGAACTGCTTGGCCACGTCGGTCGTGGCCACCTTGCACGCGTGGTTCTTCCTGTCCAGCAGGAACTCGAGCGTTGAGGTCAGCAGCTCCAGCAGCTTCTCCCTCCGCGCTTCGACGGTCCTCGGGCTCGACTTCCGCTGGAAAAGGTGCTTCTTGGGGAACTCGCTCGTCAGGAACGAGAAAAGCCACGGACAGCCCGCGTCGCAGAAGTGGCCGTGCTGCAGCGCCGTCACCAGGCGCTTGTGCAGCACCTCGAAGTCTTCAAACGGGCGGGGGAAGCTCCAGGAGCTGCTGCTCGTCGGGCTCTGTCGGCCGTTGGCGCTCGCGCTGCTGCACCGCTGGACACGCAGGATGAAGAGCGGGCGCTTGCTGTCGCGCGCGGACTGCAGCGTCAGTTGCAGCGGCTCCAGTAGCGCCATGTACATTGGCAGCAGGGGGCTGGTCGGCGCGAACCGCTTCCGCACGCGCCGAGACCCCGTCATGACTGCTGGGAGATCGCCAGGTAGAGTTTAATACTGTAGTCTCCCCTGTGTCTCTTCGCACACACCCTCGCCAGGATACATGGATACAAATATGGCCATTGTCGGCGCGCCATGGGCTGCGACACATTGGGCTTGGCGTCGTCAATGACGAGCTTCGTACAGTACAGCGTTAAACCTGCGGTTTATTACCTGTGGTAAACCGCTTCGTCACACGTCATGGCGCTCATGTCCCAGTGCCTTGACGCACGGCGCGACTAGCGGTCATCGCGTACAGGTGATCCAGGTTGCTTTTGTCCTAACTGAAAGTCTCCGTTGATTTTACCCTGCAGTACTGCTAATTGACGCCTAAAACTATTTTACACTTCCTTCTCGCCCGTCGAACCCATCGAGTCTATGCGTTCAAGCTGCTGTGGGTGCGGCAGACGACGTGCCGACTGTGGCAGGCGTCGCACTCGCGCACCTCCTCCTCCTCTTCGTCTTCGGACTCGCTCTCGTCGGCCTCGCTCTCCGAGTCGAGGGAGTCCAGCGAGTCGCGCGTGACGGCGCTGAGCTCGGAGGACGGCGAGTCGCTGGCCGTGGCGTTGGCCTCCAGGTCCTTCATGCCCTTGACCACGAAGCGGTTGAACTCGGCCGCCACGTCGTGCACGAGCACGCGGCAGCCGTGGTTGCCCCGGTTCACGAGCGAGGCCTGCACGGTCGTGAGGCACCGGATGAGCGTCTGCTGGCGGGCCGCGACCACCTTGGGGCAGTTGTTGCAGAAGAGCGACTTCTGCGGGAAGTAGTGCTTGACCACCTTGTAGAGCCACTTGCACTCGGCTCCGCACGAGTGGCCCTGCTGCATGCGCTTGAGCAGGCGCTTCTGGAACGCGCGGTACTCGTCGAAGCTGCGGCTGATGGTCCACGTCGCGGCCGACGCGAGCTTCTGCTGCGCGGGCGCGTACCTCATGGTGAGCTGGTACTGCGCCTTGCCGCCGCCGGGGGCCGTCTGCAGCTCCAGCGTCAAGTGGTCCAGCCACGCCACGGCCTCGGGCACGGCCACAGGCCCGGCGCGCTTGAGGCTCGCGGCCGAGCGCGGCGCGGAGCCGGCGCCGCTGCTGCTGCTGGCGGTGCTGCAGCTCGAGTTCTCGATCATGGTGCCCACCATCGCCTGTGCCTGCTGTGCCTAAACCGAGTTTTTGCCTGCTTTGTGCCGAAGATCCTGTACGTTGGCTGGAGCAAGTTTTGTAATGGCCGCAAACGCCTGTTGACCTGGCCGGCGAATAGGGCAGCGAAACGGCGGCACGCGATTGGTCAATATCGAGAGTAACGACCCGTCGGTAGCGCGAGTCACTCCAAAGGGTTTCTCTTGGATGCAGTATGCGTACGTGACGCACTAGAGTGGTAACGTGATCCGTGCTAGGTGCAACAAACCATTGCATTTCCTGGTAAGACATCGTGCAATGCGCTTTGTTGCCGAGCAGGCGTCGCAATCGGGTTCCGGGCTCCACCGGCCGCGTCCAGTCATCGCGCCGGACAGCGTCAACATGGGCGTTTCGACCCGTTGCTGCGCTGGCTGGCTTGGCTGCGCGAGTGGACGACGTCGTCGACGAGAGTGCGGCGAGAGAAGGAGCCCGCGACTTGCACTGCGCCACAAGAACGGCGCCGGCTCGCGCTCGCTGACGTGGCTCGGGGCCATTCGCAGCGACGGCGCCCTTCCCCGCCGGTCTCCGCTCCGGTGCAAACACCGGAGAGCTCCGAATCTTCGGTCGGCCCATCCGTCGTAGCGTCGCCCGACGACAACGACGCGTGTTCCTACCTTACGGATGGATGGCTTCGGCCGCTTCAAGTTTGAACTTCGCGCGGTCGTTTTCAGGTTGCCCATGAGACGATGCGGTGCCGACGCAGACAACGGCGCCAGAGCCTGCAGCTTATACAGTGTACTCGCTGCGGCCTGGAAAATCCAGCCTGCTCCAGCACGTGGAGCCAAACCCACCCGTCCATCTGGAGGCTGGTATCGGCGACGAAACGACTGCAACGACGACCTGTACAGCATGTAGCTCCCTTTGCACGATCCCGCAAAAGGGTTCGTACGAAAGCTTGTCTTTGGCACGCCTTGCAAATAGCTGCAGGAATATCCATGTCACCTCGCACGGCACGTTGAATCCGGATCCCAAGAAGTGTCAAACACCCGATGCCAAAATATATCCAGGAACGGAGAACATTGTTGTTGTGGATAAGTTAATACGCGCTTGATCTATGCTTAAATACTAGCTACTTGGCTTACACGGGCGAACTCATGGTGCGGTCGAGGCTGAGGTGCTCCATGGGCAGGCTCCAGCCCGTGAACATGTTATCGTCGTAGTTGACCGTGTCCTCGTCCTCCTCCTCGCCTTCATCCGACGACGTGATGGACGGCAGCGAGCTGGCGGGCGTCTCGAGCTCCGAGGCCGTGGTGGGCGTCACGGGCGGCGTCACGCCGACGGCGCTGTGGCTGTCGTCGCCCACGAGGAAGACGCCGAGCTCCTGGCTCACGGCCTCCATCATGACGTTGCAGCTGCGGTTGCCGTAGTTCACCACGGACGCCTGCACGGTCGCCAGCAGCTGCAACAGCGCCTTGCGCCGCTGGTCGACGATCGGCGGGCAGTGC
This sequence comes from Phytophthora pluvialis, assembly GCA_001314425.1. Taxonomy (NCBI): domain Eukaryota; phylum Oomycota; class Peronosporomycetes; order Peronosporales; family Peronosporaceae; genus Phytophthora; species Phytophthora pluvialis. The sequence continues at coordinate 32,789 of LGTU01000301.1, forward strand.
GAGCCCAGCAGCGTGGGCTTGGGGAAGTGCTTCTTGACGGTGCTGTAGAGCCAGCGGCACTCGGCCTTGCAGCTGTGCTTGGGCTGGAGCTGGCGCAGCAGGCGTTTCTGGAGCGCCTTGTACTGGTCGAACGTGCGCTTGACGTCCCAGTGCGTGGCTGCGAAGCCCGGTGGGTGGTACACCACGCGCAGGTTGTACTTGACGGCGGCGCGGATGGAGTTGGTGGTCGTCATCTCGAGCTTGATGTCCTTGAGCCACGCCACGTCCTCGGGCAGCGGCTTGACGGCCGGCGAGGACCGCTTGCGCGACGCGAATGAGTTGTACGTTGGTGGCGGTGCTGCCGGAGCTCTAGTCATTGTGGTCGGGGAGGTCATTGCGCTGGAGGAAGCGAGTTCGGAAGTGCTCGCGTTGAGGCGGCACGCCTCGGCTCTGGCTGCCGATTTAACTGCTGGCGCACACCAATTGGACAACCGGTGGCCGGCAGCTCCGCCGCGATTATGCTTGCACCGTACCATCACATACCCGGAGCCGTAAGCGCCGAGCCGTAAGCGATTTTTTCTCGGTGGAATGGGAGAACCGCCGCGTGTTGACGCCCAGACAGAGCACTCCACTCCGCGCTGGATAGCCGCAAATCCACCTACTGCAGCCTAATACCGGTACACCTGCATTCTTTGTTCAACTCATCTGGCGGCAAACCGATCTCGAGCTTTAAGCAGTTGATGGGACTCACGCAGCACTCGCTTCGGCGCGTTCGTAATATCGGACCCATGGAAAGTCTGGCATCCTCCCGAGCTTCGTACAGATTCGCTGCGGCCATAATACACAAGCCCGATTGCCAGCCACGCCTGCGGATCCCAGTTCTGCTTCAGCAACCCAGACGAACCGTTAGGAAACTTTACTGCAGCCGGGTGTCTGTCGTCCTGCCTCGGGTGAAGGTTTCTCTTTTTGATCAAGGGTAAGACAGGTAAGCCCAGCCATGCACACACGTATTTAGCTCGGACGCTGCACTCACAAACAGGTTGAAGCAAATGCGTGTTGTGCGTCAACACCAATGAATGAATGACTAGTCGAGCGTACACAGTTCATGTCGCTACGTTTGCCACACGGTCCTATTAATAGCTACAGTACAGTACTCGCCATCCTGCCGTGGGTTGGGTTTCGAGTCTCGCTCATGAAATGCTACGTTAGTAGGACAACTTGGCACGTGTACATGGGTTGCCTTGGTTGCCTGGGTCGCTTCGTTCGCTCACCAGGGCTTGTTTGACGCTACGATGGCTCGTGCTTCCTGTGCTTCCTCATCTGCGGACGCGAGGTAGCGTCCGCAGGCTCGCAAGTCTTCTTCCTAAACTATTTGGCAGGCCGAGGAGGCCCTGGCGATAGGGGGCTGGCAGCACGAGTGAGGTTCGTGAAAGGGACGTGCGATCGCCTCCAAGGAACGTCGAGAAGGTGCTGAGCACGCCTCCCATGAGCACCTTGCAGCCGCGATTGCCGTGGGTCACCAAAGTCGACTGGATCGTCGTCAACACCCGGAGCAGCGCTACTCGCCGTCGCTCGGTCTTGAGCGTGCACGCGGAGAACATGGTCTGCGCCCTGGGGAAGTGCTGCTTCACGACCGTGTGCAGCCACTTGCACTCGGCCGGGCAGTTGTGTCCGGGCTGCAGCTCGCGCAGCAGGTTCTTACGGAGCGCGTTGAAGTCGCTGAACGGTCGACTCTGGGTCCACGAGGCCGTCTCGATCGAGAGCTGAGACTTTGGATACTTCCGGCGGATCTCCAGCTCGAAGCGCACGTTCTGGCGGGGCTTGTGGCTGGTGCTCATGTCGAGCACGAGGTCTCGCAGCCACACGACCATCTCGGGCTCGGCCATGGGCGTGCGCAGCAGCGTCTTGAGGGCGGGGGACGCCTGCGATCCCGTCGATGAGGAGGGCGCCGCGCGGAGCATCGAGCGGGGTCTGTTAGATTGTGTGGGGGGGGGACTCAACGCGCCTTAAAGTTTGAAAAGTTCGCGTAAGGGATGACATGTTCAGAGCAACATGCGCGAAGAAGCCGGGACCCGATCCCCGCGCCTGGCTGCGAGCCGCTTGCACCACAAGTTGTGGTGGGCAAAGCTCTATCAATGCATCACTGCAGGAACAGGAACAGGAAGGAAGCTTCACAGCGCCCACTCGCTCTTCGTTTACGCAGGCAGCAGCCTTGGCAGCAGAATCAATGTCTGCTGCGATCTGCTGGCGTGCGGGCGGAACGAGCGCTAGCAGATGGAGTCTGGATCGCGCATTACGAGCAGCAGAGCCGGCGAGTGCGGTGCATTACAGGCAAGCTTTGCCCCGCCATCTGCAGCCTGCAGATGGCGATGGCGGTGCTTCAGTCTGAAGTTCAGACTGCAGCACCGGTGTCCGCGGCGTTACGCTGCCAGGGCGTTGAAGGCACTTCAACTTGCCCAGTGATCGAGCGCTCGCATTGCGCAGGTCAAGCAGGTTGTCGTACAACTTCGTGCTTGCGCGGTGCCGAAAGTAAAAAGAGACCAAGCAAGCGGAAGCCAAGCAGGGAGCTCGCGATGGCGTGTATTGCGTTGACATAGCATTCGTAGGCTCGCTGGAATTCATCTAACGTACATGCTCTACGGTCTCTTCTCAGCGTCCTGCAATGGCGCTCCTCGTGGTCGGTTGCTACATAATAGCAGTTTGCTACAGTTCGCGGGTCATTCCGTCCTGCGCGCTGTGCTATGGACGTCGCACAGTTCTCTGCCGATGCGTGGACTCGATGGGCTGGGCTGACCCAGACGTGAGCTGTGCTGGACGTCCTGCAGCGCGCCCTTCGTTGCTTGTGCTGCAGCTACTTGTGCCGACTTGTTGCTCGTTTTGCAGCGCACTTGGTGCTGCTGCTGCACGGCCCGCTTCACTGCCCGGACTCGGACTTGCAGTATCCTCGGCCGCTCCTGCAGGCGTAAAGGTCGTCAAACGGCGAGAGCTCCTCGCTGTAGTCCTCGTCGTCGCTGCAATAGGACAGGAAGCTCGCGGACGAGTCGCGCGTGCTCTGGTCGGAGCCGCAGCCGCTGAGCGCCATGGCCACATCGGGCAGCTTGGCGTTCTCTCCCAGGACGAAGGTGGCGAACTCCCTGCAGACGCCGTGCACCAGCACGTTGCAGCCCTGGTTGCCGCGGTTGACCAGTGAGGCCTGCAGCGTGCGCAGCACGCTGGTAAGCGCCTGCCGTCGGGCCTCCGCTGTGCGCGGCGAGTTGGCCGCGAGCAGCTTGGGCTTGGGGAAGTGGTTCTTGACCACTGCATAGAGCCACTTGCACTCGGCGGGGCACGCGTGGCCCGCCTGCAGGCGCCGCAGAAGCTGCTTGCGGAAGCGCCTGTAGGCGTCGAAGGGGCGGCTGACCGTCCAGGCCAGCTCCGGGTCCTGGCAGCAGGGCGGCGCGTAGCTCGCCTGCACTTCGAATTCAACCTTGGAGCCCGTGCCCGTGGCGTTTGCGCGCGTGACGGTGCGCACGTCGAGCTGGAGGTGCTCGAGCCACGCCGTGGTCTCGGGCAGCTCCACGGAGGCCGCGCGCTTGCGGTAATAGCTGGAGAAGTTGATGATCGGCGTGCTGCACGTTGAGGCAGTGGAGGATATGCCCATGGTTGGCGACGTGTGGGGCACGGGGCAAGATTGGCAATGACGCTCACGGCCGACTGCGGCCGACCTGGGGGAGGGACGTGTTCGCGACATGTTGATGGCTGCCATCAGGTATCGGCAGCGGGCGCTCAACGGAAGGCAATACGGCACCGCGTCGAATTATTGTGCCCTGCGTCGCTCCTGCCCCTGATAGCGCAGCCACCACCACTACTCGTGGTGGCCATTAATGGGATGCAAATTTCGGGACGGCAAGAGTTGTTCCTGCGCATTCCTGTGAGTTTGATTCTTGAGCATGGAGCTCTGATCCCTGCCTGGATTCCTCTCAAGTGAGCATTTTCTTTGAGAGGGAGGGTGCATTCGCGCCTACCAACCCGGCGACATTGGTCTTAATGGCTCCGATCCGATCCGATAGCTCCGGATCTGCATGCAGCTTCAACTACTCATCGCCGCAAGCGTAGCAACATCCGCTCCAGGTAGCGATGTGTCCTCTTCGGGCAGGACACCTCGCTAGAAACGTGACCCAGATGGCGACGTGCATGCTTCATAGTTTTAATGGCGCCAGCGTTTGCAACTTAGTTACAGCAGAGAGTCACAGTAAAGTCTTCTTTGGTATCTTATCTTGACGAATTATTAGCAAGATGCAATTGGTAGGTAGAACCTCCTGCTGCGAACATCTCGCGGTGTGTGAGGCGCAGATGTCCCCCAGCTCCAGTGAGAGGATGCTGCCAAGCTGTTGGGTTTCGTCCGGGCTTCCTGAATGATAATATGGGATACACAAAAGGATCTTCATAGCTTTTTAAAGCCATTAAAATGGCTCGGTGTAGATGTTTAACACGCCCCGCCAGTGATGGAGGTGTTGCTCAGAATTTCGCTCCAAGAGAACTTGTGTGCTACCTTTGGTGTCCACTGCCTTATTCGCGAGTGTGTCCGCAATTTTGTCGAGAGCTCTTTTGGTTGTGCCACTCAATAGCGTCTCAGGGCTCAGCTTGAGATGTCCTGGTTTCCGTGCTTGCCTTCTCTGCCTCTCCGAAAAGGGCGCGGAAAAGGGCTTGCTCGCTCCAAACTAAGATTGCTATTGCGCATCAGTTGCTGTACATTATCGTGGTTATCATCTACTGGAACATGGGGTTACGCTTCGCGCTTCCTAATACTTTTACTGGCACAGCGGGCATTTGACCTCCTCGTCGAGCGTCGGCAGCACGCACAGGTCGTGGAACTGGTGGCCGCAGTCGAACGTGGCCGTGGTGCAGTAGGGCGACGTGCACGTCGTCGTCTCCTCGAGCGCGTCCAGGCTGAGCCCGCACAGGCCGCACTCGAAGTCGGCGAAGTCGTCGTCGAACTCGAAGTCGAGCACCAGGTTCTCCTCGTCCGAGGTGAACGACACCATCGACGACGTGATGTCGTCCTCTGCCGCCTCGTCGGGCGACGAGGTCGTGGATTCAGTCGTGTCCGTGGATGCCAACGAGGCGGACGCTGTGTGCTTGAGCTGCTGCAGTTGCTCGTCCTTGCAGTCGGCCAGCAGGAAGGAGGCGAGCTCGTGGCTGACCTGGTCGCGCAGAATGGAGCAGCCAAGGTTGCCGTGGTTGACGAGCGAGGCCTTGACCGTCGTCACGAGGCGCAGCAGCGACAGCCGCCGACTCTCGACCGTGCTGGGGCAGTTCTTGCAGAAGAGCGAGGCCTTGGGGAAATGGTTCTTGACCACGTTGACCAGCCACTTGCACTCGGCGTTGCATTTGTGGCCAGGCTTGAGCGCCTTGACCAGCCGCCGCTGCAGCGCGCGGTACTCGTCAAACGTGTGCGACGCGGTCCAGGTCGCGGGCTGCCGGCCATTGCCGGGTGTGTAGCTCAGGTGCAGCTCGTAGAGCGTGTTGTTCCGCTTGACGAGGCTCATCTTCGTGTTGGCGCGCGTGGTCATGTCCAGCGCGAGGTGCTCCATCCACGCAACGCTCGCGGGCAGCGCCAGCGGCTTGGCGCGCTTTAGGCTGCCGGCCTTCATCGGTGTAGTGCGCATTCTGAGTTGTGTGTGAGCCTTTGACAGACAATTCGGTAATGATGACTGCGGTCTCGTCGCCGTGAATGACGGGCGAGTGATGGTCGTTTACGAGGAAATTTCACCCCCTACCCTCCGTTTTTCATCCAATAGCTGCACGCTAAATGGAATTTTCCAGCCAATCGTGGAGCGGCACGGCATCCTAGGATTATTCAACGGCAACGGATGGCGCGCAGCAACCGGTGTTGCTCCGGCCGGCTTTTCCAACGGCTCCGAAGGAATGGCGCCGCTGACGCCTGGGACGACTGGTTCTCGAAGTTTTAGGTGTGTTTGCGAGAGCTACACGGTATTCGGATTGCGTTGCGTGGCGTCGCGAACGCTTGCTCGCTGGCTGCCAAACCCCTAGATTCGCCGGCTCCTGCCAGGAGACACCAGCAGTCCTGATAATCCTGCATAATCTAGCATTCAAAAGCGGACCGCGCGCGGGCCATTCAAACGATGCTGGGGCGATTTGCTGCCAATTTTGGTTGGGATAGTCGTGCCTGCAGGTGCACGAACATGGCCCATGTTTCATGGCGCAAACGAGCAATTACATGGAGTCGCAGTCGGTGAGCCGATGAGAAAATGACCCGGATCGAAATGATTGGCGCTGTTGGAGTGGTACATATATAGATGTGGGCCACATGCAATCGTAATTAGCGATCGAGCCACGGTGGACGTGGTTTACGCGCCTGGTGTTTTATGTCGACCGCTTTGGGACAACAGACGGGGCAGTTTCAATTTCCACATCTAATACCTCGCCAGGTCCGCTTGCGTTAGATAGCACAATGCGTTTGAGTGCCATGCGGAATCACATACCCCGCGGATCTTGATCGAGAGATAGTTCGATTACGGCGGATCCTTCCGTCGATCCAACCCATCATCCTTCCGCCAAAACCTTCACTTTTGGACCCATACAAAAATCAAGTCCATCCTGCGGCAGCGACCTCACTTTTGCCCTTCCATCCAATGCAGGAAGGCCTTCGCCTCCGCGTCGCCTCCATTGCCGCCACTCGCTCCATCTCCTGCTCGACAACCACTTGCCGCCATGACGTCCACCCCCGCAATCAGCACGCGCGCCAGCGTGCCGCTGTCCGTGGCCTGGCTGGAGCAGCTCGCCTTCGGCTTCTCGGCGCAGAAGGTTAAGCGCGACGTTCGCTACATCCTGTCGGCCGAGCACCTGCCCTCGGGCCGCCGCTGGGCCGTCGTCTACTCCTTCGAAGACTGCCGCGTGTTCCAGCGGCGACTAGCGCGGGCGCTCAGCGTGGGCCACCGCTGCGACGCGCCCTGCCCGTGGCTCTACAGCTTCGTGACCAGCTACTTCCCCAAGCCGCGCCTCTTCCACTCGGCGTCGAGCGACCACCTCATCCAGAAGCGCTGCGAGGCGCTCATGGCCTACGTCAAGACGCTGCAGAACTCGCTGCTTAGTCGAGCCAGCCACCCGTGCCGCGTGCTCACGGGCGCGGTGGCCGACGCGCTGCTGGACTTTGTCTGTGGTGGCGACTCGCAGCAGTTCCCCATCAAGCAGTGGGCGTTCGCGGGCCAGCAACATCGCGCGAGGGGCTCCGTGCAATCACTGACGTCCACATTGGACGACAGAGACGACTCCATGACGAGCTCCAACCGCAGCTTGAGGAGCCTGAGGTCCTGCTGCAGCCTCACGTCGGCTTCGTCGTTCATTGACACGAGCTCGACGACCGCTTCAAAAGCTGACATTCAAGCTGCCCCGACGTCAGCTGCATCAAACGCTGCCAAAACCTGCCTGCTCTGCGACGAAGTCATGGAGGCCGCCGACGGGCGCTATTACTGCACGACGCGTCTGCGCTGCGGCCATCGCTTCCACGACGAGTGCTTGATCCCGCAGCTCAACATCAACATGAGCTGTCCGACCTGCCACCAGCCAGTGAGTAACGATATGTAGGCCAACAAGATGTCCGTAGCATCCAAGACGAGAGTCTGTAGTAAAGCTAGTGGGGCCCTGTCCGCCCAATATTTTGTGTTATAAACTCTTCTTGTGAACTTTCCTGCCTCTGTATCCGCGCTTCTTGCAGTTGACCAGCGCCGAGAACTGGAAAGTCCGCAACCAGAAGGCGATTTAGGCCAACTGAGCGCGATAGAGACGCGTTTGGGGGGGGTCGCGCAGGTACTGCCACAGCAAAGCAAATACCAAATAGTATTATCAACATACAAGGCAGTGAACTCTATTCACTAGCAGTGTTGGTACTTATGCAGATGGAGGTCAGGAACTGCGCCAATTTCTGCTCGTTGGGCTTCTTTGGGATGAGATCGAAGCGAATTCATGTGAAACATACTTACGTTTGCTTCTGTTTAGTCAGCACTTCGTAGATTTTGGCGATGGTGTTGAAGAACTTGACCAAATTGTATCGAGCTGCTGGAGGCCTTGAAGCGAATGCGCGCATGAAGTACATGTTGAACCCAACCACAATGCCGTCGTTGACTCAACTCGCCCAGGTACAAGCTCCGTAATTATACAGCGGACGATGTCCGTCGAGATATCAGATACGGCCGTTTGCTTCTTATACACGGGCATCGATAATGCCGGGTCGGCCATCACGAACAAGGCGCGACTAAAGGGGACGCGATCCGCGGTGTGCGCTTGCCGTTGGTACCTGTGCCGTTTACTCTGCCAAGTTCTGGTCATTTTAGTCATCTGACTACTCCACCGGGTGCATCACGGTCCGTGATTCACGGACACACCAACGATGGATTCAAGGCCCATGAGGTTGCGAGCCGCCGGTGCTCGGCACGCGTAGATGTATCAAGTTGATACTATCAACGATACGCGTAGGTGGAGATCTGGTGCGTTTTGGCACAAATGCCATTTTTTTCTGCCAAGTTGAAGTGTGCATCATCGTTTGATTTTTAGGCTCAGTCTGCGGCGTATGACATCATTGTGCTTTCTTGGCGGAGGGTCAGAGTGCGCGCAATTGCAATGCTCCAAGTAATTTTCGCATGCCGTGCATGCTGGTATCTCAAAGTTTGTAAGTTGGAGAGCTACCATGCAGAGTAACGAACACCAGGCAACATTTTCAATGCAAACAGTACAATGATGATTAGCGTTCTGCTGGTATTGACAGGCAAGATATCTGCCACCAACTAACTGTATGCCCGAGATGCTCGGCTTCACGTCCACACAACATTTACGCGAGCTGAGCGCGCTCATGTCCAGCTTCATAGTCGACGAACGGACCTTCCGCGGCAATTTGCGGCGCCTTGTTCACCATGCCAATCTTCAGGTGGCTCCAGTTCACTGTGCTCTTGAGCCCAGGGATCTGGTACAGCTCACGCAGGTACTGCTCCACGTTGTGGTACTCCGTCAGGTGCTTGTCCGTCTTCTGCTGGTACACATCCATGCGAATGAGCGTGTGGAACAGTCGCACATCGGCTTCCGTCACGCCCTTGCCCACCAGGTATCGGCTCTTCACCAGCAGTTCATCCAACTTAGCCAGCGCCGCGTAGGCCTTGGCCTCCGACTCGGCAGCCGCTTCGGGCGTCGAGGCGAACACTTTCTTGAAGAATCCCATGGCAACTTCCGTCACAACGCCGTCATTGGCAGCGTCGATCGCCGTTCTCAGCTCCTCCGGGTACAGGTGCACGTTGGACGGCACGAGCTCCCGGAAGCCCGAGTCCAAAGTGCGCAGGATACCTGCCGACTCCTCCGACACAATGGTCTGCGTCTTCTTGTCCCACAGCACGGGCACCGAGAACGTGCGCGGCGCCGGGTCCACCTTCTCGTACAGATCGCGAACGAACGTCACGTGGTTCACCGTGTCGGGGATGCAGCCGTTCGTCGGGTACGTTTTTCCATTGGCGCCGACCATCGTGGGGGACGTCGACGGGTCCACGAAGACCCAGCCCTTGTGCTCGTCGCTGGCGTCGTCCGGCTTGGTCTTCTGGAAAACGGGGTGCGCCACGGAAAGCCCGATGACGTCCTCGAGGCCGAGCAGGTTGCGGGCCGAGAGCGCGCGGCAGGCGAACGGGCACGAGTAGGTGACGTAGAGGTGGTAGCGGCCCTTTTCAGCGGGGAATCGAGCGTTGGCACTTGGCTCGATCTGGAAGTCGTAGGGGGCGGGCTTGGACGCGGCCATGCTGGAGAGAGGCTGGCAGTTGTCGAGTGTAC
>LGTU01000302.1:0-73854 GCA_001314425.1 Phytophthora pluvialis
GGGGGCGGGTTCTGGGATGGTCAATGGTGACACGCTCTCACGCTCGTTTGCTGGTGCTGACAGCGACTGCTGGAGCTGCTGGACGGGGACGAAGCCTTCCAGGCGCTGGTGCGCGAGGTGGACAACCTGCGTCAGCTGGACCAGCTCGTCAAGTCCAAGGCCAAGGACGGCACGCACACGCTCGAGCTGCCGGACGTGACGGTGCAGTGGCAGGTGGCCGAGGAGCCCGGTCTCCCCAGCGTCCTGCAGCGCGTGCAGGGAGCTGATGGCAGCGACCAGTTACCGACGGCTGGGCGAGTGCCGAGCACGGCCGAGCCCGCGGGGAGGTATCGCCCCCTGCCCGTGCGGAAGCTGGTCGTGGCCGTGTGGATGTACCCGCCGCACGTCGAGATCCCCCCCACGGGGGACCGCATCCCAGTCAGCGACGCGGCCAGGCAGGACTTCTTCGTCGGCGCGGACGACGCCGGCAGTGAGTCCGAGGCGTAGAAACTGCGATAATAATGTACAGCCTGGCAACCATGAGCTTCGTCGGGGGCGGTGGTGACTGTCGATGACGGCACGGGCGCATTTGTACCATTCGCCCGTGCATTTCTTACCGTCGGCCCACTCCCGAAGCAGACCCCCGAACCGAATGCTGCACCTTGATGAGATGCTCACTAGCATTCGCCGGCGAGAGTGTTAAAATGGCACGCGTTCTCTCCGTGCAGCAGGTCTTTGAAGCGGCCAGCTATCCTGCTCTCAATGTCATTTCTCCTTCTTCGCCTTCGAGAACAAGTCATGGGCTGCGTTGCGAGCACGGAACGGCAAGGCGAGTGGCGCGACACTACTACATTCCAGTCCTTACGTACGTTTGCTGTCAAGCCGTTTGCTGTCAAGTCGAGACGGACATTGAAGTGGTCCGTGCTGACCGCCATCCGTTTGACAACATGCATAGGCGAGCTACAGGGGGTGTTGAGGTTGGTTCACAGGACTACGTAGAAGACCCAACCTGAACTGAGCCAGACTGCGTGGCTGCTATCGCGATAGATGGAGTGGAATCCGTTCGACCAATCTCATCATTGGCGTAAGTTGCAAGTGATCAGAGGTGGTGAAGGCATAGTTTTGCTGCTGAGACTGTTGAGCTGTTTGCCGACGCAGGTCGACTTTACACGCTCGAATATGGTACTGCATGTAGTTTTTTTTCTAGTGCAAAGGGGCCGATGATGGAGTTTTGGATGAACGCGTCGTCAATGCGATGCTCTGTCGTGCTTGCTGCCTGTTCTGCCTGCTAGTGGAACGGCAAGCAGTCGTTTGGTGGGCGCTGCCTGCACTACATTGATCCGGCAGGCGTGGTTCTCAATCCGTACCAGGTACTGTAGCAAATTCACTTGCTGGTGATGCCTTTGCTAATCTGGACTTCGTCGAGCCATGGGCAGATTGTCATCAGCATCATCGGTCGCACTCTGCAATCGCGCAAGAGTAAGAAGCCGATCCGCGTGTTTGGTTTCGGAGACTCGTTCACGGCCGATCAGTGTGTGTTCACCTTTCTCCCTGACGGAGGTCCATGCCGAGGCGTGGGTCACATACTGGAGCGATACAAGGAGATCACACCGGAGCTCGTGCTTGGAGGCCCCACCAACTTCGCCCCCATAATCTACCACGCCATCTGTCAGGCCAAAGCTAGCGGGACATGCCAAATACTCGTCATTATCGCAGGTAAAGCAAAACTTACATGCCAAGTTTTGCATGTCAAGAAGCTGACAGTGTGTTGTGCTGCGTAGATGGCCAGGTCACAAGCGAGAAGGAAACTTCTCAAGCCATTGTTGAAGCCTCCAAATATGCCCTGTGTGCGTTCTCCTTCACCTAGTGACGAGCTGTCTGAAAACACTGACGTTTGTTGAAATTGCAACAGCCATCATAGTGGTGGGCGTCGGTGATGGCCCGTGGGAAGCAATGGAGCACTACAAATCCGCATTGCCCAAGCGTAGGTTCGAGAACTTCCACTTCGTGAATCTCAACGAAGTTACGTGTGATAATCCCGAACAACCGGCATTGGGCTTTGCTACTGCAGCTCTGGCGCACATCCCAGGTACTTAGAAGTATTATTTCTTGGGTTTGGATTTTTGCTTTGCCCGCTCTGCACTAACTTGTTGTTTCCATCGGACAGACCAGCTCGCGACAATTCGTAGACTGGGTCTTCTGCAGCACGATGGCGGCGATGTGATTTCGCAAGAGATCGTCGAAGGCATGAGCAAGTGCACTGTAGCGTAAAGTTACTGATCACACATATTCAAGTGCACGATGTCTCCTCTTCTGACCCTTCTTACAACCGACTTCGAGAAGCTCTCATCTTCTTGTTCTCCCTCATTTGGAGTACGCGACGTAGGATCTTGCCAGACAAACTCTTTGGAATACTGTCGACGAATTCCACCTCACGGACGCGCTTGTATCCCGTCACTTTCCTCGCTACATACTCCATGAGATCATCCGCAGTCAACGAACTACTTTCTTCCAACACGACGTATACCTTAGGAATTTCCTCGCCAGTCGCGGGGTCATGACCACGCACACAACCTGAATCCGCCACCTGAGTGTGCGAATTCACAACATCCTCCACTTCCGCAGGAGCGACTTGGTGACCTTTGTATTTGATGAGCTCCTTGAGTCGGTCCACGATGAACACAAAGCCATCGTCGTCGATATATCCAATGTCACCTGTGCGGAGAAACCCGTCCTCGGTGAAAGTCTCGCGCGTCGCCTCTGGATTGTTGAAGTATCCCTTCATTAGCGTTGGGCCACGAAAGAGGAGCTCACCATGCTTGTTTGGGGGCAAATCTGCATCCGTTTCCAGACATTTGATCTTGAGTTCCACGTTGGGGTACAGCGTTCCTGAAGAGCCTTCGCGATGACAAGTGATCGAAGAGTGCGTTCCAACCCCAGCGAACTCCGTCATGCCGTAACTCTGCAGAACCTGCACGTTAAGACGCTTCAGTACGGCTTGCTCCAACTCCTTCCCCAATGGGGAACCCCCAGAACTCGCTTGGGTTGTCGCCGAGAGGTCGTACTTGTCTACGAGCGGGTGCTTCGCGAGGAACTTGATGAGTGGTGGAGCAAGATGAAGTCTTTTGATCTTGTACTTCTCTGCTGTGCGCAAGAGCGTGTTCGGCTGGAAACCGGGCAGCACCACCATAGACATACCCATGTACAGACTGATGTGGAAGATCAAGGTGGCCATGATGTGGAAGAACGGTAGCATCCCGAGCAGATAATCCATCTTTTCCACCGTGTAGGCTGGAATCATTCCAGCCGCATACATCGCTCGAGCTGTCAGTTCCACCCCCTTCGGGCGACCAGTTGTGCCACTGGAAAATGGCAGCGTCACCACTTGGCTTGGGTCGATCGGAGGGAGATCCGGGAAGGGCAGACCCATCTCGATGAGATTCCTACGTCAAATGAGTTCGTTAGAAGTCGGGTCCAAAAGCTAGATAGGGATAAAAGCGATGAGCACGTACTCGATTGTCTGCAGGGACGAGGAGCCCCCCACATTTCCGAGAGTGTAGATTTGTTGACTTGGGATTCCATGCATCATAGCAGCCTTCGTGGCCACCGCAGCAAACTTCTTGTGCGAAATTACTGCCACAGCCTAAACTCATCGACCGTCAGGCGGTTCTCCACAACATAGCGAACACCAACACAACCTTTAAACCGTACCTGGGCTGCTTCGATCTGATGAGCCAGCTCTTGCGCAGTGAACTGCGGCGAGGACGGCGAGCAAATCGCCCCCAGCCTGTTCAGAGCGAGAAAGACCACGGGGTACAGTACGCAGTTCGTCGAGTGCAGGATCACGATCTGCACCAGTTCACGACTACATCAGCGTGAATGTTTTGCATTGCAAGTAGGCGCTCGCAGCCCCGCAGTTGCACGCACGTCGCCCTTCTTGAGTCCGTTGGCTGCGAGGCCTGCGCACAACTGCTTGGCCATCCGAACCAGCTGCGCGAAGGTGATCACGCGCTCCGTCACGCCGCACACGAACGCCGGCTTGTCGCCGATACGGCGCGCATGCTGCTCCACCACGTTCCAGATCGCTGCGTCCGCTGGAATGGGCAGCGTCGGGTGGCGAGACGCAAAGATCATCTCGAGGAGGACAGTCTCAAAATGACCTTGCACCGAAATGAGCCGTGGCTGTCTGGGTCGTTGATTGGCTGAAAAGGGTGCTCAACCACTTCAACATCATTGTTGACTCAACGCCCCGAGCGCTAATTTACCCAGGAACCATTGACTGCCAATGGCTCCTTTGCAGCAGCTTGAGAATGGTTTCGCCGCTGGAAGTTAGTTCTGCCTTGCAGCGTTGCCGCCGCTGCGAAATGTGTGCGCTGCGCACGTTGATCCCCTCAGGGCCCCGGCGCCCAAGCTTTCTCAGGTCCAGCTACAGTACATCTGGCACTGCCGCCGTCGTCGCTGCAACAGTGCCGACAGAGCATTTTGGTGGAGCACCGTCGAATATGCCGCCAGCCGTGAGTGTGCAGCAGCAGCATTAGGTTATCCGGACTGGGTTGGACACTTTCTCGGCGGCGCTGAGCCGTTCCATGCGGCCCATGGCGCGTTTGGACCAGTCGGCTTCAAGTGTCGACGAAGGCGGCGCCTGCGCCTTCAGTTGCCGTTACGCGCACCCCAAGCAGAACCTTTGTGGCTGACTTCTCGCCCTCTTGCGCGGCCCCCGGCGCCTCTGGACGCAGCGCTTGGCTTGCTGCTGCTGCTGGTGCAACGGGTATGCAAAGCAGGCGCCGAGGCTGTCAGGCTCGACTCGAAGCCAGCGCTCGCTGCCGTTTTTACAGCGGTCGTCTCCGATGGTGACCTGAGGTCGTCCGATCGAGACGGAAACCGCCATATTCATGGCGATTGCGCGCGCGGCCCTGCATACAAACGCCCATACTAAACCCGCTCTCTGAGAAAAAAGATCGGTAGCCAGCGAGGCAACTTCAACCACGCTGGACTTGCCCGACACCAGGCTTGGCAGGACTCGACGCCGACTGCGGTGTCTGCGGGCTGTCGCCGAGGTTGGCAATGCAAATTACTTTAGTGTCTTGTGAATTACCTATCGACCTTCTGGCTGCCATTACTAGTGCGTGTACCTTAATCTTCTGCTGCATGCCGCTCGGCCTGCTGCTGCTTCTTCATCTCCTTGATGGCTTTGCCGACGGCGCTCATCAAGCCGTGGTCGCCAGGCGCAGTGTAAAACCGAAGCTGGAGCTGCGCCACCTCCTTTTCCATGGCCTTTTGCTCGCACTCGGCCTTGGCTCGATTCAGTTCGTCGGCGAGGCCCTTCACCTCGGCCGTTATAGCCTCGACTCGATGCCGAAGCTGGTCGTTCGCCCGCCTCGTGGCGATGCAGTCTGTCTGTAACCTCGAGCGATCCCTTTCGAGAACGCGCGCCTCCTCTTCTAGCTGCGCGATCCACAAGTTCTTCTTCTGCACGTCCTTGGATAGCGCGTCGAAAGGCCTAGAGCTGAGCGCAGCTATGACCTCGTTCAGCTTCATGTTCTCGCTTCGCAGGAGGTGAATTTCTTGCTGCAGGTTATCCATTTGCGCAGTCTGGTCGGAGTACACTTGGAGTTTCTCTGCCTGCGCTGCTGCTTGCTGCTGGGCCTCGAATAATTGTGTGGTTACTTCTTCCAGACGATAAGTACATTCTTGGTAGAGCGCTGTCTTGGCTCGCGCTTTTCCCTCGAGATGCTGGTAGCGTGCCTCCAGCACCTTCATCTGCTGGATTAGTGCATCGATGCCTGCGCGAAGCTGCTCGTGACCCTCTTCCTCGAAATCAGCATTGTTGTCTTCTTCTTGGGATAGTGTCTTGGCCTCGACAGGTTTCTTGACTCCTTGATATTGATCGAGCTCCGCCCGCAGTAGTTCATTTTCCTGTCGCAACCGGTCCAAGTCCACTTCCAGATCCCGCAAGTGCGTCTTAAGGTCTTGCACGAGCGGATGCCGCGCTAGCTCGATCAAGTTGGAGCTTGCCGATGGAGTCTCGACCTGGGCTTGGTTGTCTAGCATGTTCTCCTTTTGCTGGCCGATCCTCTCTCCCGTCAAGGCTTGGCTTGATGCTGTAGTTGGTTTCGCCTTTGCTACACGAGTGCTCTTGCGCCTCGCAGCCAGCGCTACACTGCTTGGCATGTTGCGATACTTCTTGGCGCCAGGACCCTCGAACTTCCCGTCACAAACGTGCAACCAAGTACACAATCAGCGTTGGGGACAACAAATCTTCAACGACAGGCACAGCCACAGACCTGCATAAGCCGCCGCTGCAATGCTCGCGTCTCTTGGCGCAGCGCGTGGTTCTCGTCGACGAGCTGCTTGGTAAACACGTGGTTGTTCGGCAGCGCCGGCACGTTCTTGACGACGGTGAGCGACCTGCCACCACGCAACGCAACACGCTCAGTACGCATGCACACGATCAACACGGCACTCGCTAGTCGAGCCGGTGACGTACTTGCGATGCGCTTCTTCAACCTTGGCCACGCGGTTCTTCAGTCGTGTGTTGGCCTCCGACAGCCGCTCGGTGCGCTCCTGCCAGCCCAGCGCCGCGGCAGCCAGCGCCTCCTGCGCCATCACCACCACGGCGTCGGTCTGGCGGGGCGCCGGTCTCGGCGACAGCACGGCCCCACCGCCGCCACGCCGCTCGCCGCCGGGCATCGCGCGTGCCGGATGGGGATCGCCGCCGCAGACACCGCTGGCGGCGTCGAGTCCTGCCAAGCCTGGTGTCGGGCAAGTCCAGCGTGGTTGAAGTTGCCTCGCTGGCTACCGATCTTTTTTCTCAGAGAGCGGGTTTAGTATGGGCGTTTATATGCGGGGCCGAGCGGGCGCAATCGCCATGAATATGGCGGTTTCCGCCTCGATCGGACGACCTCGGAGACGACACCGCTGTAAAACGGCAGCCAGCGCTGGCTTCGAGTCAAGTCTGACAGCCTCGGCGCCTGCTTTGCATTTGACTTGTTGCGTCCAGAGGCGCCGGGGCTCACGCTCGTGTCCCTCCGGCCGCGCAAGAGGCGGCGACAAGTCAGCCACAAGGGTTCCGCTTGGTGCGTGCGTAATGGCAACTGAAGGCGGGCAGGGTGGAAGGCGCCAGTGCCGCCCTTGTCGACACTTGAAGTCGACTGGCCCAAAACGCGCGCGACCAGACCACCATGGGCATGATGGGGCTCAGCGGCACTGCCGCCGAGAAAGTGTCCAACACAACCCAAATAACCTAATGCTGCTGCCGCACACTCCCGGCCGCCGGCATTTTAGCGACGACGGCGCCCAGCTGCAGGCGTTTCTCCGTGCTCGTGCTTCTCCTCGCCTCGTGGTCCACTCGAATCGAGTCTCGATGGGCCTGCCGGGGCCATGTAGCGCAGCTGGGCCGGAGATTCCCACGCCTTTGGCCAAACAGCTGAGCAGCAGCGGGCGTGTTGCCCATTTTTGCCTAAAGATCGCCAGAAGGGACCAAACGTTGGCTGCTGCAGCCTCACGTGAAGATGCGAGCAAGGCCTGCGATCGCTTTGTAGTACTAGAGTGATAGCAAGGATGATAACTGGCTGCTGTGCGGGTACGAGCAACAAGACTGTGTAGCACGACTTGCTTTGCTTGGCCTGCGGCATGCCTCAAAGGCATCAATTTGATACCCAATTTCCTGCCCATATGCGAAAGGGTTCGGAAATTTCCCGTGAAAATCGAATCCGGCTGCATACAAACACCCAAAGAAGCCGGCTGGATGCTTCTCTTATTTTGGTTCCAACGACGGTGCCCCTCCCCTACGCGAATTTTGGCCAGTGGCGGGCCACCGTGGCACCTTGCATAAAGACGCTGAAAAGGGCCAGGCCACACACTCGGCCATTTCCCTCGGTCAAGAAGCCCGAGCTTGGAGCGCATTTCTCGATTTGTCGCACCGCCTCGGAGCGCCGTCATCGGTTTCCTCCTGCATTCGGCACTTGGATTCTCGCGCTATCGAGCAGCTAGCTAGCAACCCCGCAGTCAGTTGCCAACCCGCCGCCCGAGCCAGACCGCCGCCATGATGAACTCGCAGAGCCACTCGAACATGCACGTCGCGGCGCTGCAGCCGTCGCTGTCGCCGCAGTCCGTCACGCGCCGCGCCACCGTCGCCAACGACGGCGAGTTGTACCACCACCGCGCGTCGCGCGCCACCATCGAGCGCGCGCCCAGCGCCGACAACAAGGTGGACGTGCAGATCCTCAAGAAGCTGTCGGCCTCGGTCTCGCACTTCGAGGGGCCGCGCAAGAACCTGAGCTTCGTCGTGTCCGTGGAGACGCTGATCCCTGGCCGCCGCGCTTTCTCGGACGAGCGCGAGTCCTGCCAGCTGGTGGCGCGCTCCTTCGACGACTTCCGCCGCTTCCGCAAGTCCCTGCTCGCGCGCGTCGGCAGCCTCCACGACCCGGCGCTGCTGTTCTCCGGCCGCAGCGGCAAGTGCCGATGCGAGGGCGTCAACGGCTGCCCCTTCGACGTCACGCGCAGCTTCCTGGAGCGGCTCAAGTTCACGCGCATGCCCTTCCTCAGCCTGGGCGAGAGCGAGACCGACCTCACCAAGCGCCAGCTCGAGATGGACAACTTCCTCCACATCATCTTCGCCATCTTGCACCGCATGCAGCCCGGCTCGTGGCACCCGGAGTGCCGGTTCCTGCAGGACGTGATGGCCTTCCTCGAGGTCGAGGAGTCGTTCTCCCAGCAGATGGAGCTGCTGCTGCGCTCTAAGAACCGCCACATGAATCTGGACGGCTGGAAGGCGCACACCCTTGAGACGTTTGGCTCGGGTATCGGCGTGTAAAGTGCCTGCGCCCTTCCCAGCCGAGCCAGCTTGTGGCTTCTGGATCCACGGATCACGAACGAAGGGGTTCGTCGCTTTCAGAGCCACAGAGGGGGGACGCAACAACGTCCTCCATTATTTTATTTATTGATGACGACGTGAAGTATTGATATTTGGCCCCATGCAGCGTGCAGGGCGATCGAGAAGCAGAAAACAAAAGAGCAACCTGTGCCTCTTGAACGAGTGCTACATTTATTAACACGAATTCTCACACCTCCCGCTCTGCTTCAAAATCGTTGTGCTCTTCTTCTAGTTGGCGATAGGTGTCGGCGGGAACGTGACTTGGCGCAGCAGCTCCATAGGCCCGCTGTGCGTCTCGAAGAAGACGCGCTGCTCGTCGTTGCGCACGAAGAAAGACCCGATGAAGCCGATCGAGTTCACTTCGATGCCGTTGAAGCCCTGTGCCTTCCTTGGAATGAGAAAGAGGAACGAAGACGTCAGCAACAGGTTATAGGCCACGGGCAGCGGCGTCGACGAGGTGGCCGCCGGTTTCGGGTACTCCGTGCTGTTCATCTGCTCGAGGACCTTGTCGTAGATGGCGACGATGTCCGCAGCAGCCTTCTCGCTGTCGACGTCGTCGGCGAGGTTGATGCGGTGCAGGAAGTGGCAGAACGGGAGCCCAGGCAGCTGCACGGTCTCCGTCGTCGGGTACTCGCGCAGCTTCTGGTCGATGAAGTGAAGCAGCGGCGGCTAAGAAGAAGACAAGGACGCAGGATGTGTTAGTTTTAGAGTTGGACACACTAAGAACCGGATGAGCGATCATCACCGTACCATGTCGAGCCCCGTGATCGCTTTCATGGACGGATACGTCATGAGCTGCATGTGCTTGTGCGGTTGGCTAAAGGATCCAGAACAAGAAGCTCATCAGCCACTTGGCCACCATCTTTTGAGTCCATTGCCAATTACCTGGCACCGCTCTCGAAGCCGCAGTTGAAGAAGGCGAAGGCGTCGAGGCCCTGCATGGCCGTCCACATGGCGCGCAAGTCGGCGGCGTCCAGCGGCTGCTCCTGCGGCGCGAACTCGATGGTGGGCAGCACCACGTGCTCGTCCACGACGTTGAACTTGTTGAGCACGAGGTTGTGCGTGCCGTGCAGCTGCGTCACGAACAGATCCTGCTCCAGGTTCTCCTTGGCGAAGGGGTCTCGGAACTTCTTGGCCGCGTCCTGGCGCTCCGCCGGCTTGGGCTTGCTGTGCGCGGCGTCCGCAGCCCACAGAATGTAGCGGATGCCGTGATCCGACGCCGGCAGCAGCTCGCAGCCCGCCGTGATCTTCTTGAGCGCCTGCGACTGCGTCGCCCGCTGCGTCACGTCCAGCATGCTCTTGCGCAGCATCTTGGCTCGGGAGAGCTTTAGAAGAGAGAGGTCACGGTACTTTTCCGTGTGAGACTTCATGTGCACAACACCACATGTCACTGACTGGCAGTGAACCGCCATTCCTACAGTAAAGCGATGGTGGTGCTGGAGGACGTCATGCGCGGCGTGCTCAAGCGCAAGCTGCAGCTGGAGCAGGAGGATGTGGCCGCCTCCAAGAAGCAGCGCGTGCACACGGCGACGGTCACGGCCATGGACGTGATGAACAAGCTGCTGGCGCCCGAAGGCGACGTGGCCTACGACGTGACGGACGCCGAGTGGGAGCAGCTGGTGCAGCTCACGCAGCAGAGCGCGCGCTTCGAGCAGCTCTTCTCGTTCCCGGGGGACGCGCCCGGCTGGGTCACCACCAAGAGCAAGAAGAAGAAGACGCACCTCAAGGTCGTGGCCGTGGATTGCGAGATGTGCGTCACGCAGCAGGAGGGCGCCAGCGAGCGCAAGACCAACGCGCTGTGCCGCGTGTCGGCCGTGGACGGCGAGAACATGCTGCGCAACATCATCTCGGACTTCCTCGTGCACCAACCCGAGCCCGGCTTCCACATGGTGGACCCCAAGACGGACATCCACGGCATCACGCCCGAGCAGATCGCCAGCTGCAAGATCACCATGGCGCAGGTGCAGAAGAAGATGCTCAAGTACATCAGCAAGGACACGATCGTCGTGGGCCACTCGGTGTACGGCGATCTGGCCAGCATGCGCATCAACCACCGACGGGTCATCGACACGTCGCTCATCTTCCGACGCAAAGGCGGAAGTCCGTCCCGCGCGACGCCCGGACTGAAGGACCTCACCAAGTTCCTGCTTGGCTTCGACATGCCCCAGGGGCACGACAGTACAGTCGATGCCCAAGCGTCGATGATGGCCGCCAAGTATGCTGCTCGACACGAGACAGGGAAGATCATCCCGTCGGCGCTGGAGCTGCACGGACCTCGTGTCAGGGAACCCCGTATCGAGGACGTCAGTCGCTATGAGGGGACAACGGAAAGAACGGAGTATACGGGTCCTGCCATGCTTGTTTCGACGGCGTACCAGCCTGTGCAGACGGCTACTGGCAAACCCGCACCGGTAAAAATCGCTGTGAATGAAGCGTCCTACATCGACATGGCCGCTATCAAGAAGGATGACTCCGGCGAGACCAAAGACAGGAAAAACATGTCCGAAGCGATGATCGCACGATCTTGCCGCTTGCGCGTGCATCGAATCCCGAAGGGCTTGTCCAGCAAAGACATCGAAAAGTGGTTCCTCAAGAACACCAATATCGTTCCTACCGCAGTGGAGAAGATTGCGTGGCTGCCGAACCAAAACCGCGGCTCGTGCAGTGTGACCTTCTCTACCAATGCCCATGCGGCGCTTGCCTTCGAGAGTGCTCAAAGCCCCAATGGGAAGACCAAGATCACGAATGACTCCATCGGTCGTCCACAGAAAACGATTGCTATCGTGAGTTACATGGGGAAAACATACAAGAACGTGGCATTGGGCGTTCTGTAGATTTTGCTAGGAACCAAGCAACGACGACAACTCATGGCGTGGGTCTTCGTCCTATTGTCGAGGCCCGGGTCAAGCTTATTTACGCTGCTAATTCTCCTGCGTGATAAATAGAGGTGCATGTTTTCACGTTTCCGCTGTGCCTGGCTTGTTATTTGGCGACTCGAGTGCTTCAGATGGCGATGCTGTTGTGGCCAGTATCATCTTCTTCTTCGTTGCTGCTGCTCGCTTGAAAAACTTGGCGTCCTTTTCAGCAGCGTATCGGCGCTGCTCGTCGATGAACTGCTGCTCTTGCTGAAGTTTGAGGATCTCTCTCCTTTCTTTTTCGATCAGCCAGTTCTGCAGCTTTGTCTGCTTCTCGATGGCCTTCCTTGACAGCTCAAGCTCCTTCTCGACAGTCATGGCAGGTGCTGCTTGCATGTCGTTTTTCCAGCAATCTCCATTCCCATTTGTATCGATGCTGGACGACCGACCTCGTACTCGATAAGTCAGTTCCATTGCGGCTGGCGGCTTAGCTGCTACTGATGTCGGAGACGTGAACGATCGAAGCTTCAGAGCTGTAAAATCCAAAAACACAAGGTTAGATACTCGTCATAACCTGTGGTGCCTGCCCACTTTAAGTGGTACGTACGTGGTCGAGCCTTCATAATGTTGCCACCACTAAATGCTCTACCCCCAGTTGACAGCGGTGAACGAGATAACGACAGCGGCGGATTGCTAGGGATGCCTTGAAATCCTTGAAAGAGCCTCGTATGGATCGCTTTGAGCTCTTCCTCCTCGATCTCGAAGCGGAAAAAACGATCTGAGGCATCTTTCAACTGACGAACGGTATTCTCCAAGTGCTGCACAACGACTATGTTAGCAACGTAAACGACTTTCAAACAAACTTCACTAAACATTCTTACAGTACACTGTACCTGCTTTGCCTGTAGAATTTGTGGGTCAACAGCCGGACTCGATGTCATTGGGCTGCCTTGAGGTGACTGCTGCAGTCGAAGCTTTTCAATCTCCTTTTGTTGTTTCTCGTTCTGGTGTTTGAGCTCGGTGTTCTCATGAACCAATCGAACGACCCGTGCTTTCAACCCAGAAGAGGCCTGACCACCATTTTCTTCGTGGTTATCATTATTACTGCTACTGTCGCCATCATCCTCGCCATTACCGTCGCTTGACTTATTGGGTAGTTGAAGAAGCCGAACAACTTCACGCAACTGCTCCAGTTCTTCTTGAAGTTTCTCAACGTAAGCTGGGTCAATTTCTCGCTGCTCATTCACACGCACCATAACCATGACCTTCTTCGCTCGGTCTGCGAACTTGAGCGTGGAGATGGATTCTTCAACACAGTCCAGCGATGGTGACAGTGTAGCAATGATTTTAGTTTTCGTATTGCCACCTAAACTGTCCTGGAGCAGTCTGGTTAACTTGGAGTCGCGATATGGCACATGAGCGGAACTTCCAGTTGACTTGCTAGACAATGAGGCGATGCATCTTCCAAGAGTGTGCAAACTCAAATTGATATTTGTCATCTCCGAGATGTGGTGGTCTTGCATTTCGGTTCCCATATTCCACTTCTCAGAACCAGCGAGATCAACGAGATTGAACTTGGATTTGAGAACTGTGCCATCCTTCCGTCTTTGTTCGAGAAGCAGTTGGAATACGCTGTGACTGCGACTACTGACCTGGTTCATGTGAGTAGATCGCACAGCACGGCTCTGTTCACCACATTGCAGCAATTGCAGACAGTCACCAACACCCCGTACTGCATATTCGGATAGTCCTTCCACAAAGATCCCGTTCTTTCGGTCTTCGTGGATCTCCAGTGGCGTGTTCATTTGCGTATCGCGCAGCAGGTCAAAGATCTGCTCGTTGTAAATTTGTACAAAGGAGCAGAAGACTGTTGCTTGAGCTTCCGCCTCCATCTGCACTGTTGCCTCAAAAATCTCTTTGATAGCGCGCGGGATGATTCCCGCCTGGCTGTTCTGAAGCCCTGGCCTGTACCGCGACAGATCCGTCTCTGCGCCAAACATCGTGAAAGATTTACCACTCCCTGTCTGACCGTACGCGAAAAGAGTCGAGTTGAAGCCCTGAAGAAACGATTGAGTGCACTCACGCACTCGGTCGTACACTTGCTCCTGCGAGAAGGAGTGATCAAATACGGCATCGTACGCGCACTTGATGGTGGATTCGGAGGTGCATACTTCGATGGTCTGTCAGCGAGAAATATCCTTTAGTTAGTTCGTTTTTACTAGTACTACAAAATAACTGGTAAAAGTTCGGACAAACCTGGTGGTCGGTCGCGCGGATTGAGTGAGAACCGGCACATCGCTCTAGAGAAGACTCGCGCTCAATCAATGGACGAATGCGAATGAACACCTGAATGTTCTCGGAGGTCCCGCCTCGCCGAACGACAGGAGCAGTGGCGGACTCGGCCTTTGACGCGGCAGGGGTAGGAGAAGCTGTCTCCGGCATGGAGTTCTTGGTAGCCATCTTGGTGTCGACTTTGAATTCTGCTGCTGTTTTCTGTCCGACTGGCAAATCCCGCTTCTTGGACGACGCGCGACCCAGCGTGGCTGAACCTCCTCGACCCCCAGACTTGGCAGGCATCGGCACCACTTCACTGTTGATGAGCTGGCAGAAGTGCGGGACTCGCGGATCGGACCACGACTGGCCGCACGGGCACGTGGTAAGCGGTAGCTCTCGTAGCTCCGGAATGGTCCTGGCCTGCTCTCGCTGAGAGCTACGAGTCGAATCGAGAGACAAAATGGCTCACAGGCCGCTAATTTTACGCGGGTGGCGGAACCGACACAGCAAGTACTTGTTGCACACGTCGCAGATGTAGCCATCTTCACATGTTACCTTTACGTGGTCCACACTCGACTCGATTGGTCTTCATCTTGGCTCCACCAATTCAGTTTGGGCTCACACCTGAAGCTTCGTCCGCCATGACCGAGGGCTTCGCTTGGGACGCCACGCTGTCGCTCGTGCGGTGGCAGCGCACGCGCCGAGGCTACGACGGCGACGCCGACCTGCTGCAAGCTGGCTTCACGCTGCTGCAGCCCGACGCCGACGCGCGCTTTGGCCCGGAGAGCCCGCTGAGCCGCGCCGAGCGCGCCTTCAACCTGCCGTGGCAGCGCGTGGCCTCCGAGGTGCTGCAGTTCGCCGTGTTCCTGGTCACCAAGGCCAAGCGCGACGACGAGCTGCGGCCGCAGCAGACGCGCCAGGCGCTGCACCTGCTGCAGCTGGCGCTCAACGTGTTCGCCGTCAAAGGCGACGCGCAGCTCTCGACGCTGGCGCTCAACTCGTGCAACTTGCTGCTCTCGGCGCTGGCCGAGACGCTGGAGAAGGTCCAACAGGACGGGCAGACGCTGCAGACGCTGCAGGACGTCGCCGCCGTCTTCCGGTTCCTCTTTGGGCTCCCAAGCGAGCGCGCAACGCCCAGTTTCCACATGTACCGCCCGCCCACGAACGTGTACGCGGACTTCCTGAAGAGAGCGCTCACCGCGGTGTTTGAGGCTCTGCTGCAGCTGAAGGAGAGCGAGGACAAGACCCAGCAGCAGGAGATGTACGTGGACGTGGTGCACGCGGCGCTGTTCGTGTTGCAGGAGCTGCAGAAGACGCAGACCAACAAGAAGAAGGTCTTCTTAGCTATTGCCAAGACGTCGCTGAGGGACATTGTGGCGTATCGTCACGCGCTCGTGACCCTGCAGACGCAGGGTGTACCCGGTGTGGAAGCTGCTACCAAGCTGCTGGACCGCGTGGTGGAGGACGCGCTGTTCGACGCGGAACACATTCGTCAGTTTGATGGAGCGATGGTGCACAACGCCATTTGGAAGAAGGGTGACGATAAGAAGGATGCAGTAAAGGAAGAACCGGAGGACAAGAAGTCGAAGAAGCGGCGGAAGGCAGGCGGCGCCAAGGCGGCGTCGGGGTTGGTGTCGTACCAGAAGAATTTGTTCGACGAACTGCTGAGTCTGCTGTCGGATCAAGAGGCGCAGTCGGAGATGAAGGCGTCGGTCGGTGGCTTCTTCGAGGTGCTTGTACGTGGCTTCGCTACCCGCATCCGAGCTGCTGCCAACACGAAAATCGAGGACACCAAGACAGATCTGAAGACTAGTCGAAAGCGTGCGGCTACTGTCATTGCTACCACATCAACGACATACTCGCCGTTCAAGTTTTGGTCTGAGCTGTGTGCACTGGCATTCTCAGCTTTCCAGCAGGAGACAGAGAAGAATGACTTCCTGCCGGTTCTGGTGACCCTGTACAACGCATTGTTCCGCGCGTTGTGTGAATGTGATGTGTACCGTGTGACGGAAGATACGGAGGAACGCGAACAATTTCAAACGATGGAGAAAGTGCTTTCGTCTTTCCTAGATGTGCTCAACGTCGAGCATGGTGATGACCTTTCCGGCAATGCCATTCGAGCTTCGGAGGAGTGTGAGATTGTATCCAGTGCGGTGCGGTGCTCACCCAACCTTGTTAACTGCTGCCTCGTTCCAATTTTCGAGTTGCTTGGAGTGCAGGCTGCGGGAAACTACCCGTCTAGAGAAAATGACAGTAATACTCAAGTTGTTGCGGCAGCTAGCAATGCAGTGGTGGAGTTGATTCACGCGTACGACTCCATGCGCCTTCTGGATGCATTCCTCAAGGCTGCTTTCGCCATTAAGCGTGCCCACGAAGGCTTGTACAAGCTGTTTGCGCTCCCTACGTGCGAATCCACGCTTCGTAAAGCGTTCATGGCTCTGCCACCAGGTCAGATGGACGTGTTGTGGAACTTGCTCGTGGAACAAATCGCGTCTTTTGCATCAAGCGATGACGATATCCAAAATGCTCGTGGAGTGGCGGTTGCGCGATTGCTCTTTCAGACTTTTGTCCAAGAAATTCACGTGGTACCCCAGAACCGTTCGAAAGTGTTGGGGCTTGTGTCCCACACGCACGAGAAGCTCTTGTCCTCGTTCGCAGATGAACTAACCGAAGTGACTGGGCCATTCACGTCTTACCAGCGAGAGCTGTTCAGCATTTTTGGAGAACTGCTGATGTTTGACTCTGTATTGAATGATTCCGTTCGCGAGCAAACGTTCGATCAGATGTTTGCTGAGCTGGGGGGCGATCGATTTGGTACGGCGATGGAACAACTGTTGAGCACTGCTTCGTCAAGTAGTAATAAGAAAAAGAAAGCCAGCAAGGCCAAGCCTTCCGGTAGTAGAGTGAGCAGTTTCAGCACGAGCCATGGACTTGGTGCTGCAGGAATTGTCAAACTTTGCGTGTACTGGTTACGTAAAATTGGAGCTTCAAGAAGTGGAGTAGACGATGGCGTTAAGGTTTCTCGCGAAGGGCGAGAGAAGGTTACTCGTTTAGTTATCGAGTATGTCATCAGCTGGAAATGCTGGGAAGCTGTGAGCTTTCACCTGCCGGAGCTGATGGCAGATGCAAGCAACGATGAGTGTGACCATTTTTTCCGCGAGATTTTGAATGGTTTCATCGGTGAAGCCGTGTCCGGAGCGCTCGATGGTTCCGCGAGGCGAACCATTTGCGATGCTGGATTTTATGAAATCGCAAGTCTTCGGAAGGTTGCACCCCATTCGCTGACCACCATGGCAAAGCAATTTGTGGCCGAAGTAAACCGTAGGTCATTGACGAGTATGGACAGATCCCTTCGTTTCTTCAGCTTCTTGTTGGAGCTTCCGACTAGCTACCTCAAGCCAGAGGAATGTGGCGATCTGTTGGCAACGGCACTATCTCTTTACGAGGCGATTAGCACGTCTGAGGGCAAAGCCACTCACATGGCAGAAGTCTGCCAGGCTTTGTTGGCGTGGATTCAGGTGCAATTTAAGGTCGTTGGAATGGAGGTGCACAAGTCGCTTCCAAAACTTGAGGAGCAGCTACGTAACGGAGCCCGCTTCATTATCTCCCAGCTCGTGGTCGACGACGCTGTCAGCGTGTCGCTCATTGCCGAAGTGCTTGGATACTATTCAGGAATTGCCGCTAATGCATTTGTTGGCGAACTGTTGGACGGCGTCTTGGGCAATAAAACTGCAAAGAAGAAGCCAGCAGAGATCACAAGAAAACTGAAGTGCGCTGTGATGGTGGTAGAGGCAGTAGCGGCGTACCGAGGAACGGCATCAGGTGCTTCTAAGGAGGAGAAGGACTTCATTGAGAGTGTCGTGGACGTTGTCACCCACGAGAAGGTGTGCGAGACGACGGACAACCCTTTGTCTTTTAAGGTGCTCACTGCTCTCTTCAAATACCAGTCTGTTCTGCACAAACAAGCCCGCCAGCTCAAGCACCAGCCATCGGCGGTTACTGATGGCCGGGTGCTCGAATTGCTCGTGAAGCGCGTTGGAGGCGCTGTGGCATCTTCAATGAAGCTGGTTGTAGGAGCCAGTGACTCCACAGATGACATCAAGCTCCAGGACGCGGCTTGGTCCTTTTTCGCAAACTTCTGTGAAGAGTACGCTTCATTCCGGGCGTTTGTGACCCCTCTTGAGACTTACGGTTGCCTGTTGGCAGTGTCACTTTCCCTTGTTTCGTGCAACGATACTGACAAGAGGGTGGAGGTGGCTTTGCAAACAGTGGTGACCAACGCCAACAAGGATGAGTTCCGCCTGCTGCTCTCAACGATTGTGCAGGAACTCGTAGCATATGAAAGCCAACGGAAGCTGGGCGCACTGCGCGCCCTGTGCCTGGTGTTGGGTGGAAACCGAAAGCTTAGCGCGTCGCGACGGCTGCTACTGAATGAACGCAAGGAATCCATCGTTGAGGCCTTACTCCAGAACTTTGCTGTTCAGTCGCTGGATGTGGGGGTTGTATCGTCAGATTCTAGTAAGAGTGCTGTTACGCTGCGCGTATGGAACTTGAAGGCCTTCGTCCTGGTGTTCTGCAAGGCAGAGCTTTTCACGTGGAAAACTCACGAGCTTCAGCACGTATTCACTTGCTTCCAACCGTTGGTGGCGGCGGTATCATGCTGGCAAGCTGGATCCAACGCATATAACCCCGAAGAACTGCATGAGTTGTGGACGCTTTCGTACACTATGCTGCTACGCATTGTGCGGAACCACTTCGTGTCATTGGTGAACGGCATCCCGCATCTCGTTCAAGCAGCAAACGCACTTCTTCAGATGCTCGTGCTGACCTCTGCGACCTCCGAGTATTCACAGTTTTGCTCCGAGTGGAGCTCAAACCTGGCCCGATTGTATGGGTACATGAAGGAGCACGATGTTCAGCTCCGCAAACACGTTGTCTATCTCCTGATGGCGTTCCTCGTGGGCGTGACTCGAGACAAGCTAGCCGTGCGATACCAGCAGAAACTGCGACCCGGTGTGTTTGCGTTGCTCGATGTGTGCTCGCCTTACGAGAAGGAACAACTTTTCGGGGCGTTGGATTCGACTGGCAAATCGCTGCTCAAGACTTTAGACACGAACTACAAGCTCACACATCGCTACGTGGGCAAGGTCTAGACTCTAACTGACAGGCGCGTAGCAGGTGAGAATTTTGTAAGACTAAACGATGCTTCCTTTGTTAGAGCTAAACCAGGTCCCATCGACTCTCACCCGTTTGCTGATTGTAGTAATACGTGCTGCCGCTTGCTGGATCCACGCACGGAATCCATGGTGATTGAGATGGCACTTGTATCCTTGTCTCTACGAGCTGTGGCAGCGCTACAGCTGAAGGTAAATTTCTCCGTGCCATTGACATTGACGAGTTGTTTGCAGCGTTGGCTCGACGGCGTAGACCCTGTAACGAAGCTGTGGATGTTGTCGATGCCGCCGTGGACGGACGATCGCTGTAATAGTCTCGAGTCGAGTGTCTGTCTAGTGGATCTTCGTAGTCACTCCAGGAAACCGACTCACTGGTTCCGCTGCCACTGCGATACAACTTGGCGCGTGCCCGGGCAATTGGTGACGTCGACAGCGATGACCCGATCGAAGACGTTGGTGAGACTGGCGGACTCGAGGAATAGCCTGAATAGACCGATCGGCGTGGGCTACTGACAGGAGCTCCTCCAACAACGGCCGCGGCTGCCACCGATTTGAATACAGGCTGAAGCACCTCGTCATCACTCTCGCTGTCGCTGCTAATGAGAGAAGATACGTCGCCATCGTTGTTGTTCGGACGTTCGATTCGATCTGGAGCTGCTGAAGCTGACAGCTGCAACTCGCGACGTTGTCCACCACGAGCTGCTAGTGCATCTGCTAGTGCCACTGCAGCAGAGGATGTTATCGGACTTCGTGCTTGGTTGGTCTTCTTCTCTAGCGATGCGTACGTTGGTGGGAGCTGAGCACCGACAAATACAGAGTGAGCAGAGGTGATTGGAGAACTCGTTGCTCCTGTCTAACGGCAAACGAACCTTTTTAGGTGCCGGTGGTGGGCGTGTCAAGTCTTCGACAGTTATTGAGGGAACGCGGTCAAGCAGGAAGTCGGTTCTGGGTGAATTTACTGGAGTCTTGTCCGCCTGCAACGAAACAGAATGAAGTATGAGCGTGTGAGCCACACGTTCCAGCCGAGTTAGGCAAAAGAAGGGTTTGTACATGCTGCAAGAAGAGCTTGAGCGCCACGAAGAGCAAACTGCCGATGTGTGCCATGGCCAGAAAGAATGGAGCACGCAGCATGGTCCAATGTACCGTTCCGCCCTCGGGGTTGATGGCCGACTCGTGCAGCCTCGCGTTGAGCCTTGCACCGATCGCTCCAGTGATTGCGACAAAGCTGGTTGAGTACAACGACAGATTGGCCCGTATCCGCGCAGCGAAGCAGTGGCCGTGTGCGACGCTGGCAGCACCCACAAGACAGCAGCACTGACAGGAACAGAGCGAAAGCTGGACTAGTGCGGCGAACGAAACACCCAAGGCTGCCATAATTGGCAGGTACACGTACGACGTCGTGAGCGAACTGGACAGGTAGGAGCCGTACAGCGCCAGAGTGAGCTGCTCGTCGGTCAGATGGTGGTCCACGATGCCACCGATGATAACGAACGTGGAGAAGGCACAGAGTACGAACGCCAACTGGTACACGGCACAAATCTGTCTTCGTGTGAGCTCTAGCAGTAACGTGAAGCCCAACGCCGCGAGCACCAGAACAGCTCCCAACAGGTCATCGATAATGTGGACGCGTCGATGGCCCTCGGCCGAGTCGAACGTGCTCATGCCAGTCACAGCAGTCGATCAGTTCGAGGGAAAGAGAGCAGCGCTGACGCAGTTTTCCGTTCCAGTGCGTGACTCGCTCGACTTGGTTGTCCTGGCATATGCAGTCCGGCGTGACCCACCTACTAAAATAGTGTGTGATAAGACCATGTCGCCCAACATCGAGGACGTTATGGCGAGGCAAGTTTGTGGTAAGTGACCAAAGATAGAAGAGGAGCTGGTATCAACATCGAGTCGCGGATCAATGATTGATACACGTCAAGTTGAAGAGGAATGAAATGAAATGGGAAATCCTGTGGCGAAAGGTCGAACTGCGACCCTCAGTCCGTCGGCTTAGATATCTTTTGAGTGGCACCAATGAAGCTTGTGGTGATGGTGTCCGTGCTGTTAACGCAGTGGGTGCTGCCATGCCCCGCGACGCTGCTGTCTGATTCTCGCTACTTCCGCCCGACAGCTCGAGTTGATTTGGCTGAAGACGTCGAAGCCGTGGCAGGGAACGATCTGGTCACTTCGATCATCTGTGCAAGTACCGAAGCAACCGCGTTCCTTGGATTCCAGTGTACTTCGACCCCAAGCCCCAGCTCTAATCTCAGCTCCAGCTCCAGCTCCAAGACCACGGCAACGGTATCTCATACTGCGACCTACAACCTGCACGCACTGGCCATTGGTGACTGGGGAGTGGACCTCGGTCTCGGATCGTGCTGCAACGTCTACCGCAAGACGGGCAAAGACAACGCGGAGTACTACAAGGATCAGCAGGCACAGCCTAATGTCGCGCACCTGCTGGCTCTGTCGGCCAAGAAACTGCAGCCCAAGGCAATCCTCGGCCACGGGTAAGCGAGCCATTACCCTGTCCGAATATTTATATAGTGCTAATACTGATGAGAGTTTGGCAGTGACAACTTCTACTGGAACGGGTTGGGATCCGATGATGTGAACTACCGCTTCCTGAACTCGTTTGAGGAAATGTACTCGGACCCTGCGCTGATTAGTATCAAGTGGCTCAACGTCGTCGGTAACCACGATATCGGTGGATCCATGTTCATCTGTGGCAAACGTGACAACCAGTTTGTCGAGTGTTCGGGGACTGCCGATTTACTCAAGCAGCTTGACGAGAAGTTTACGAGGCAGAGTAAGTATGTGAGTCCAAACAACGATCGCTGGAAAATGCCCGATCGCTACTATGTGGAGACATTGACAGACCCCGGCTCAGGGGTAACAGTGGATGTCTTCAACATCGACACAAACGCTGCAGCTGTCCACGGAGCGCAGCAAACCTGTTGCCAATGCTACGGCTACAAAATGAAGTATGGCGGCAGTCAGAGCTGCTCGAATGTGGCTCGCGGTGATACCTTGTGCGCCGGAGGTGACACTGCGATGTTCGACGCCTGCATGGCGCAGATCGAGGCGTGGCAAGCCGATTCCCTGAAAAAATTAGCACGCGACACTGTTGCCTCCACCGCAACGTGGAAAGTTGTGAACACGCACTACTCACCCCATTTCCACATGGAGCCGACGATGATGGCGGAAGTGAACAGCATTTTGAAGACAGGCGGCATCCACCTCTTCATCAACGGCCACACCCACGCCGAGAGCCACGAGTTCGGGTTTTTCAACACGCATTTCGTGACCAACGGAGCTGGTGGCGGCATCCAAAGCGAAAGCATCGGCGAACCTCCTCCGTACGCCTCGGACATCCAGTCAATCTGGCGTGGCGTGAATGCCCCGTACGGCATTTTCGAGCTTTCGTTCGCGGCCGATCAGATGAAGCTGCAATTCGTGACTTTCGACGACACGTGGGTCTTTGCCTCGAAGAAAGCCAACTCCGTCAAGGGAGGGGCCAAGCTGGACCACTGCTGGCTCATTCCCGAGGACGGATCGCTAGGCGAAGAGTGCTAAGCTTAGGCCAAGTTGCACGTTAATCCATGTCATCGTACATTTTTTTCACTGCCATGCGTACACGTTTTGTTTTTGCGTACATGTAGCCATCTTATTGCATACACAACACAAGTGTACCTAAACAGCTGGTCAATCGCCATATTCATCCATGGAGTTCCAGGAGTGCTTCTCGCTGTTGGCCACGCGCCCCGCTCACGCCCACGAGCACTGCGAGGACGAGCAGCAAACGGAGGACAAGCCACAGGAAGTGAATGACCGTGAAGATGAAGAAGCCCCCGACTCCGAGCTGCCCGAGGACCTGGCGCTGCTGAGCGCCCGGGAGCTCGTGCAGACTTTCCACCACCTGCAGTCGACGCGCGTGCAGATCTACGCCGACTTCCGCCAGTGCGTCACAGAAGATGGTTACATTTAATGTCAGATTATTGCGGCACTAAATAGTACTGTAATTGTGCGAACTGTACGCAGGGGCTTCCAGGTGCACCAGAAGACGGAGCAGTTCGCCAGCTTCTGTACGAACAAAACGCTACATCAATCTACAATTTCCCATTGGCACTGACACCTTTTGAACTTTATATTGGTTTTTGACCACTGCAGGTTCTGGGATTACGCAGCGCTTTTCGACTGTGAGTGAGCGGATCAACCAAGTGGAGAAGCTGCTGCGGGACGAGAAGCAGCGAGTGCCGGTCGCGCAGCTCGTCCGCAAGGTTCAGCTGAAGGAGAAGGAGAAACTTCTGCTGGTAGGCTATTGAGACTGTTGCTAGTTACTGCAGTCGGCTCTGTAGTGAGTCATTTCATGCTTTTTGTCTTGTTCTATTAGACGTCTGCCGTTCTGATCGAGAAGATGCGACTCCGTGACGCGTCGAAGCGGCCCGAGCCGGACGACTCGACCGTTGCGTTCTTGGAGCGGTCGGTGGAGACACTCACGACCAAACATACCGACAGCGTGGTCTGTATCAACGAGATTTTGGAGGATCTGCGCGCCGAAAGTGCCGATTTGGAAGAGGCACTCTGAACAGAACCCCAATACTTTTTGAACCGGGTGTACGCGTACTGCTCCATTCCACTCCGCGTCTGTACTCACAGTCTTCATCCATTTACGGATCCTTCTCCAGCGGTTCTGTGCCTTCGCTGCTGCGACTTGAACCTCAATCTCATTGAACGACAAGAGTTCACCAAGATTAGGCAACAGGCCGCGAAACAGATTCGGGTTCGTGAACTACTCGTTTGACTTTTGCCGAATGAATGCACGGTTACAGCAGCAGAAACTAAACCAGCAAACTGTTAGGACAGCTCTCCACCAGATTGGAGCCTCTCATGATGAAGTCTCATCTACGCTACCTTCCACAGGTTGATGCAACACTCGACAACTTCAATGCTCATTGCACAATACTATGAAGTACATCGATATTCTTCGTGAGTGCCAAGTGTCTTGCGTGATTGTTCTGCGACGACGCAAAGAGGCTCCCATGCTGAATCCTCGGTGCCATCGCCGTAAGTTACGGTTCTTTTTGTTAAAGATTTTTTTTTAAGTTTACGTTTAACTCTGGATGCCTGAGCTGATGAGACCAAAGCAGCAGGTTTTTCGGGCCTGCCAAATATCCAAAAGCTCACAAAGAGCTCGTTAGTCAATGTTTCTTATATATCGATAAGTGAAGTATATTCTAAGCATAATGAGGGTGCTCGCACGACACAAGCATGCCTGGTTGCCGAGATATGGTGCGGTGAAAACGGCATCCAAGCCTTGGCGCCCTCGCCTTATTAGCAACAATTGAACGACTTTATGGTTGATTTAGTTCTTTCGAACGCGTTGTTAGATTGTGGTCAAAACTTGGGGCTCGGAAATAACCCACGTAACCTTATCTCAATGGTTTTATTTCGCAATGCCGCGACAGATGNGTTGTAGCCGTCATTGTTTGACTTCACAAGGTACCCCATTTTAAATGACTAGTTTTAAAGATATTATTAAGCATACGCATAAGTCTGGTTGAGTTGAATTCGATTTTTTTAGCTCTGGAGGCATTTACGAATTTCTGTCTCATCACCTCAGACAGGTAGTGTTAAGAACGTATTTCGTTTTTCAAAAGACAACTCCGATTCCATCAAAACCTAACGTCTTCAATCCCGCAACAATGGAGCAGGCACTGGAGCCCTCATTGTCGGTCGAGGAGCACCGTCGTCAACTACTGACCAAGCGATTGACTGCCGTGAACCTGTTGCGGCGTGAAATATGCGCACGCCGAAGCAAAAACCCTTCAGCAGTGGCGCCGTTCAAAGAGATCCCAGTTCCGCTGTTTCCTGGTGAGACCCTGCAGCAATACACAAACAAGTTCGACCAGTGGCTGGCACAACGATACCAAAATCTGCTTTCGCTGCGAAGCGATCCTAACCGCGAGCGCAATTTTTGGTTCTCCTTCGCTTACCAGAGAACAGGGCCAATTCCCTCTCCGGTGGTTATGAGCGAGAGAAAGAGAAGCCCCCCCCCAGTTCTATCAATTCTTAATATCATCCTGACAGTAAGCGAGTACGGCATGAAGAACCTCCGTTCGAGAATATGCGTGGACGTACGATAGCAACGGAGGGAGAAGAAGGTCAGAATCACCACCTTCTCAGTCGAGAACCACCCACTGTGAATTCTTGTCAGGAGACACAAATGAGCGAAAACCCTGAACTGGTACAGGCAGTGCATCCTACTGGATCATCTCCATCTATCGGCAAACCTTCATCGTACGGCGGATTGGGCTTGCCTGACGATGATCTTGCTCCAGTGATTCCTTTGAGAACTCGAAAAGAAATGTTGGCAAAGCGTGTGATCAGTCCCGAAGAATACTTGAGTGAAATCAAGGTACGCCGGCAGCATCGAACTCCTTATGAACCACCGCAAACGCTAAGGGGAATACCAGTGCCGTTGGATCCGAGGGAAACGATGCAAGACTATGAGAAGGACTTTCGTCGTTGGGTCTACAAACATAATGAAACCGTAACATTGTTACGAACCCAACCGATAAAAGAGCGTGGATTCCGTTGCCAGTTTGCTCTGGATAAGGTATTTTCGAGACCGTCGAATTGAACCAAAAATGAAAAATGGGGATGAAACGCTATCTGCAAATTGCGAGGTCGAGGTGCGAGCAAATAGCACAAATACTTCGATGAAATCACCCTCGCAAGCACCACCGTCGCCATCAGTAACTCAGCACGCTAAGTCTGACGACTCTGCCGATGCCGATGACCACTCGTCGGATGTGCTGGCTAAAAGTGCTGCGGTGAGTTTACCAACGCTGCAAACCAATGGTAAACCAAAGATTGGTGCTAACGTTACAGCTCCGCCAGAAACCCTTCCAAGCTGGGCAGTTTTGCTCGTACATCGTGTGCAAGAACTTGAGACCGAGGTGTCTTCGCTTCGACAAGATGTTCATTTTCTCCGTGCTAAGGCTGGCCCCCGAAGCGATTCATGTTGTGGCCTGTCGTGTGGTGAAGAAGTGGACAGCACAATGTGGTGTGCTAAATTAACTCATCAAGCGAGTTGCAAAGCAGAAAATGAGATCTTATCTGCTCGTATTCATCCCGTCGACAGAACAGCTGGAGAAAAGAAGATTGATGCAGGGGGCGAGATCATCGCGAACTCTTTTATTCACGACGGTATTAGATGATGAATCTAGCACCCTCTGGTCATTCACAAATGGAATGTGACTTCGAGATGAGGCGGCTGGCGAAGACTTATTGCGACCTGAACAATCAGATTACGATCAATGAGACTGCAATCGACGATGCGCTTGCTTACGTGAAAGCAATCAAAGAAGTGGATGAATCCCAGGCCAACGAGAATTATAACCAGATTATGAAACTCATCGTCTCTATCAACCAGGAGAAGAAAAAGCGCTCTACTGTGTTAGCGGCGTTACTTGTCTGCATGTGGAGTGGAGAGGAAGAAACGTTGCTGTCGCTCTTACACGAAGACCCATCTGAAACACACAACAGCAGCGTGACGCACAGTGGACTGCCACCACTATCGTTGCAGCTTGATGGCAAGCATGACGAGTCGGAGACGCTGAACTTACAATTAAATGATCAAATCCAATTGATGAGCGAGTTCGACGAGTTGCCCAAAGAACACGCAGCAAGAGATCGAGTGATTAAAGATCAGCGAAAGAGATTGCTGTGCTTCTTGCGCGGCGATGAAAACATCCGGAAACTGGTGAAGGATTCACTACTTAAACTGAGACGTACTTGTGCATGAAAGCACGCTAGCTAAGGTTCGGAGTTTTACGTGTTTTGAGGAGTGCTCTGCACGCGACCCACCAGACAATCTAATGGCTAATACTCGTATTATTGATTGGATTTTGAAGTTGTATCCTTTGGGTAGGCTGAATACCAGAATGACGACCTACCACCAGAGAATTCAAGTAGCCCAGCATACGCCGAAAACACCCTCCAACTGCGAGTAAAGCGTGTCTTTGAATTCGAATCCAGATACAGCAAAAGTCGATAACTACAGTCCGCTGGTCCCAAGCAGCTGGAGCAGGTGGCTACGGCGTACAACCGCGTCAACGACCAGGTTATGACGAACGAGACTGCAATGGCTGCTGCGCTTTTCTACGTTAAGACGATTGTGGAGGTCGATGATGTCCAAGCCAGGGAGTGTCAGAGACAGAGTTTTGGCGCTTGCCGCTTTGATCACGCAGGAGAACGAAAAGCGTGCTGCCACTTTAGCAGCTTTGATTATCGCAGGAGCTGCTGCTGTCTCTCGTGGAAGACAAGCCTAAAGCAGTAACCCGCAGCAACCCGCAGCAACAGGGAAATGTACGACAAGTTGGGAGCTATTTCATCGCAGATCAAAGGCCACGACATCGAATTGGACGTATTGAAAATGCAGATTGACGAGCAGGCTAACAAGCTGCCTCCAACTACCACGAGGGCAGGACGAGCCCTACGTAATAAAAGTTGCGAAAGCTGACTGAACGATTGGCTCAAGAACAAGCGGCCAGAGATCAACTGGAAAAGGAACGTCAAGAGTTGTTGGCTGTTCTTCGTGCAGCGATTCAAGAACTTGCTTAAGTCACGTATAGGTTTCGGGATACGTTTCCTAATTATGGCAATTGAGCCAGCCACTCACATTATTTTTGTCAAAGTGGTTCCTAAAAAAACAAAAACGGTAGGCCGCAAGATGTACCCGTTAAGTCGTCGCTCCTCGCGCTCCCCGTCACGCCCAGTGGGGGACGCGTCACCCAGACACGACCTCCTCGCCAAGCGCGTGACTTCTGTGAGCGCATTGCGACGTGAAATGCTGGATCGATGGCGTCGGGACGGCCGTCCAAGGAGATTCCGGTCCCATTGCACGCTGGCGAGACGCTGCAGCAGTACGCGCGAGAGTTCGAGACGTGGCTCTTAACGAAGAAAGAAACCTTCGCGTCACTGCGTAACAATCCGAGTCGCGAGTTCAGGTTTTGGTTCTCCTTCGCCCACATTCCAGCGGAGACTTGCGCAACAGTGACGATAGGGGACAAGGTGGTCTCGAGGAAACGCGATATGAAGGAGCTTCTATCGTACTATGGACCGTCTTCAGTCGACGCCACCAAGCGACCGCGACAGAGTGAATACATGAGAAATGATAGAGAGAGGGCCCCTTCACGAGATGGAACTCAAAGCATAAAGAGATCCAGCGATTCCAGTTCAAAGGAGCGGATTCGGGGACGAGGGTGGGTGAAAATGGGATTCATTGTGACATCAGAGCTGGGCAAGAAGTGCAAAGTTTGGATAAGACTGCTCTGGTACAGCGTAAAAAGCGTCGTGACGGATTATCGGCACAGCGTGTGGTCTCTCCCGAAAAATATCTAAAAGAACTTGCTACGCGTCAGAAAAAACCTGCTTCACAGAAATTAACGGAGATCCCAGTTCCATTACAACCAGGTGAGACAGTAGAGGAATATCAACAAGAATTCAGCCGTAGGCTCCCCCAGCGGAAGGTGACCCGCTCCTCTCTCCGTTCGCAACCGGCAAAAGAACGCATATACAGCAGCCAGTTTGCACTGCATGAATCAAAGACCACCCCTCCGCCATATATTGGCACTATACAAAACGTAAGGAATGACGAACTACCGCAAACGAACCAGGACAGCGCAAAATTGTATTCGAAGCGTGACCCCAGACATCGACATTTCTCGGATAATTTCTCTCGTCACTCTTCTCCAGCGACTGAATTGCCGACAGGTAGTGCCGTTTTCAAGCATGCATCTCCTAATATCTTACGTACACAACTTCAAAGTGGCATGGCCCAGATGAATTCTTCAGAACACGAAGAAAACATTGAAACTGAAAAAGGCGGCAAGACCAGTTTCTCCCCGTTGGATAACCCAGATTCACGAGCTGAAAACACAACCTCTTCAGTGAAATCACCGCCGCACCGCCAAGAAGAGGAATATGATAAGACGAAACCCGTTTCCAGCGTGCATGCATCAAGAAAATCAAGTAAAGTCCATACAGCTGGTAGTACTCACCAAGACCTAGACTTTGAAGTACCTCCTGAGGCTCTCCCTGGCTGGGCAATGCAGCTCATCAAGCAAGTACAGGACCTCCAGAACTACTTAGCTCAACTACGTCAAGAAGTCAAGACCCTTCGTGCTTCTCACGAAATCGAACCGTCTACTCGTGGTCAACCGTGTACCGAGAAACCACAATGCCCGACGTTGAGCAACACTGGGGGCTTGAAACTTGCAGCTGCGCCCGCCAATGGCAACGCTTCGGTAGCAACTTCCGCTAAAGACGAAGTGATCAAGGCTGGAGTGTCAGCAGCAGATAAACATATTGAGGTGCAAC
The DNA here is from genome assembly GCA_001314425.1 of Phytophthora pluvialis. Lineage (NCBI taxonomy): Eukaryota > Oomycota > Peronosporomycetes > Peronosporales > Peronosporaceae > Phytophthora > Phytophthora pluvialis. Next base: position 29,526 of record LGTU01000302.1, read on the forward strand.
GGCCTTTCTCACCTAATGCTAAAATCCATGGCTGCTACTCACGTGTGAAGGATAATCCTGAGAAGCGGAGACTGACAGCGGAATATGCCTACCTCAACACGCAGATCATGGCGAACGAGACAGCTATCGACGATGCCCTGGCTTACGTGAAGGCGATCAAAGAGGTTGATGAAGCGAGTGCTGCGGAACACCAGAGCCAGATTATGGAGCTTGTTGTCTCAGTTAACCAGGAAAAGGAGAGACGAGCTGCCGCGTTGGCAGCCTTGATTGTGTATTACTGGTCTGAAAAGCACCAGACGCTGCTTTCTCTTCTGGATGAAGCCACTTCTGCACCGAAGCAAAACGGAGCGAGCCACGAGTATGGGCGGCTCTTTCTTCCCGGATAGAAGAAAAAGACGTCGGGTTGAAGAAATTGGAGATCCTATTGAATGACAAATTCCATGCAGTGTGCGCCTTACCAGCTTCTCTTTCGGAGTTTGACTCGGTTCGGCATTTGAAGATGCTACGGGAACTCGCCAATAAAGTGACCACAGAGCAAGCAGCGAAAGAGGCGCTTGAAGACGAACGGCAAACACTTCTGATAAGGTTTTTGCAGTACGACAAGGAGACCCAGAAACTTGTCAAGGAGTTGTTGGGGAAATGCAGACGTACACACGAAGGGATTCAATTACCAGGACAAAGTTCCCTCCGACGCTTCTCCTAGCGCTCCCAGTCTCGCTTACCTGAGGATGAATACCGCCCTGATCTCTTAAATTGGTGGCACAAGAAGCCGTCGGTGCGGGCATCGTTCAGGGAGATTCAGGTTCCGCTACTCGATGGGGGAACACTAAAAACAGTACAAAAGGGAATTGAGAAGTGGTTGCAGACGCAGAAGGAGACTCTTGGGTCCCTACGCAGCGATCCGAGTCAAGAGCGCGTTATATGGTTCTCCTACGGCCAGCCCTAAAGCAGATGGGGCCAAATCAGCCTCGAAGAACCGAGGACCGGAAACGGCAGCGTACTTGCACTATAGCCCTCCTCCGGGTGACTGCCAACGTCACCCCAGTCAATAGATCAGAAGTCAGAGAGCTCACAGCATGAGAGGATCTCAACAAGTCGACGCAGAACGCACGAAGTCGCCCTCAATGTACCGCAGCCACAACATATTGACGATACATGCGACCAACTGAAGACGCCTTCCCTTGGATACTGTAGTGGCATACTCTGGAAATCCCAGTACACGAGGATACGTATCGATCAATAAAAGCACGACATTCCAAACTTGGCAGGAGCTGTTCCAGGCTAGCGGTTAGCAAGCAGTCTCGACCTCGCGGCTTGATTGATGCTTTTAGCAAATCTCGCGTACATTTTCTCGTGTCTCTAACACCATTCTAGTTCTAGGCTAGGCTCTCCCAAATTGGAAGTCTCCTACTCATGGCTCCCCCTCCTCCACCTCTCGACGAGGCGCTACCGTCTCGACGCCCCCAGAGGCCTGCAGCAGCAACCTCAGCGCCGACACCGACACCAAACGCCAACGCCTCGCGCTGCCATTTCCTTCTGGCCAAGCGCGTGATGACGGTGGCCGAGTTCCGACAAGAACGACTCGTCCGCTCCCGCATCAACCATCCGCATCTTCAACCGAGGGGCATCCCCGTGCCGCTGTACCCAGGCGAGACGCAGCACCAGTACAACTACAAGTTTAGGCAATGGCTGACGGGGAGACGAGGGAGCTTGGAAGCCATGCGCGACGACCCCAAACGCGAGCGCAAGATGTGGCTCACGTTCGCTTTCATGAGAGAGAAACCCAAGGAGGCGACAGAGAGGACGGGCGCCCAGCGAGTGCTGAAGCGCAGTATCGACGAAGAGTACGAGGCCTTTTACCAACGCTCTGCGTCTCAAGCGATTAAACGCTCGAGGCGGGACAGATCTATGGACAGTGACAGAAGCGACTCGTCTCGAGGGAGGTCCCCCACCCCTCGCGTCCAAGAGAGAAGAGAACACCGTCGTACAAGTCCGAGCCGCGGAGATTATTTCGTGGATGAGGAAATAACTGCTGCGACGCATTCAAGACCAATCGATAGACGCAGTGAAATTCTGAACTCATATCAAATGCCACCACGTGCGCCTCGGCACAGGTCATCTTCACCAGCATCGCAATCTTCACGTGATCAACCACTTTACCCCCGAAGCCGGACAGAGATACTAGCTTCGCATGTCCTCTCTGCGGATGATTATCTGCGAGAGATGAAGGGACCGAAGCAGAGTCATCGCTCAAATGGAAAGCTAGCCAAGATTCCAGTGCCATTGTTTCCAGGAGAAACAATGGACGACTACGAGCAAGATTTTGGTCGCTGGCTTCACCATCGGCAAACGTCCATGTTATCGCTGCGATTAAAGCCGCTAAAAGAGCGTGTATATCGTCATCAATTCGCACAGCAAAGAGTTACGAAATGGACAACGTCTCCTAGTTCCAAGCGTCCACGTTCGCAAACACGCTCACGGTCTCCAGTACCAAAAGCAAAGAATGATTTCCATGAAGCACACAAAGCGTCTGACTCCTTAGTTCGGGATGAAGTCAAGCACAATTTGGGAAAATATTATACTTCACTACCAGCGCATTCACACGGGAGCTCATCGCCTCCCAGAGAATCTATGGAGAATGAGGCAGACACTGAATTCATTTCGCATCACATTTCATGCTCACTCTCGATGACTAGCACGACGAAAATTGAGCAAAAGCGCAGCGCAGATTGCGAAAGCAAATACAGTGATACAAGCGCTCCCAGCACGACCCCAAGTCCTCAAAAGGATAAACTAGCAGTCGAAAAGCCTTCTCCAGCGAAGGAGCCAGTGACAGAAAAACAAGAAGCAACAAATGCGCCACATGCAATATCTAGTGAAGCTGATATTGCCGCGGAAGACTCGAGCACACAATTACGACGCATAGCTCATCTAGAGCTAGATACGCTGAAGACAGAGCTGCCAACCAGAGATAAGCTACCGAGCTGGGCATGGCAGCTAATATGCCACGTGCAGGAACTTGAGACCAAAGTGACGCGGTTACAGCGGCATTTTGACTCGTGTGCCTGTTGTCAAAAGAGGTCTTCTTGCGGTTATGAGTCAGCAACTGACCCAGCGCGCGAGTTCAACATCCAAGGGCAGTCCCCACTGCGAGAACCAACGCAGAAAAACCCAACCTCTTTGAGCAATGGCGTCGCTACCCATGGCACAAGTCACAGCAAGTTTACGGATATTCAAGCGAAGAGCGAAACTTTAAACGAAAATGGTGCTGAAATGTTGTATGACGCCCAAGCGCCGTTGTCCACGACGAAAGACAGGGACGAGCGTGCTCACGGAAGAAAAGAGAAAGTTCGTGAAAAGCTGCAGACTTGCGAGGATATTCATCGCGACGCGACCCGCAACCTTGCACGCGCCGTTCAATCTCGAGTAAAGGAAGACCTCAAGAAGCAGCAGCTTGTGGAAGCATATGATCGTCTGAACGAACAGATTTCGATGAACGAGACTGCCATTGATGACGCTCTTGACTACATTAAGGCGATCAAAGACGTCGATGAAGGTGTGGCGTTGGAGCAGCACAATCAGATAATGGAGCTTGTCGTCTCGATCAACAAGGAGAAGGAGAGGCGTGCTGGCGCACTAGCTGCCTTGATTGTCTACAGTTTTGCAGATAAACAGGACGCTCTGATTTCTCTCCTGGAAGGGGAACCGTCGAGAGAACGACGAAATGGGGCGAATCATGACAAATTGAGGACGATTTCTTCACAAATCGAGGAAAAAGATAGCGTCTTAGAGACTCTGGAGACGCATTTGAACGAGCAGCTTCAGTGGGTCACTGGGATACCGTCTTGTGTCCCAGTAGCGGACAAGGCTCTTCGGTTCAAAGCGCTGCGTAAAATGTCGAAGAGGTTGACCAAGGAGCAAGCGGCAAAAGAGCAACTAGAGCGTGAACGTGACCAGGTGATGAAGAGCTTTTTGCGTGACGAAGAGATCCGGAAGCTGGTGAATCAAGTCCTTGGCAAAAAGTAAACCAGGAATATGCCCAATTTGGTAGTACTTGTCCAGCGAGAACTGTACCATTTGAAGTTGTCTGCTACCGTTGAATATAATGTTGCCGTCCGTGATCCCGAGAATGCTACAGCAACACAGCCACTTTGATCTCGCTGTTTGATCCAAACTTACAGCGAATTACCACGTACAGTAGCGCGTCGGTGTTGGCGTCTCCACGCTGACTTGGCTTAACAAGTGCCGTACTTAGTACATAAATAAGATTAGTCCGTAAGAACCAGTCTTCCCACCGGATGGGGCCTCCTGCGTACGCGTCGCTTCCGTCTGGACGGCGGCCTTCTCGCCCGACGGATGGTGCTCCCCCTCGACGGATTATGCTGGCCAAGCGCTTCCTCACGCTGGAGGAATTCCGCCAGGAAATGCTCGACCGATGGGGCAACAACCCGTCCTCAGTCACCGCGTCCAAGGCGATTCCCGTGCCCCTTTACCGCGGCGAGACCATGCATCAATACGCGTACAAGTTCAAGCAGTGGCTGGCTCAGAAAGGGGAAAATCTGGCGGCCATGCGCGACGATCCGAACCGAGAACGCTCGTTCTGGCACTCGTTCGCCCACCACCGAGTGGGGACTCTGTCCACGGCCAAGACGGCACTGGAACGCGGCCGCAAACGCAGCATGGAGGACGAACCGAACGTGGCACACAACCGATCGACGTCGTTAGAGAGGAAACGAGCTCGACGAGATGATTCCGTGGAGAGAGACGGGTTTTTTCGGTCGAGGCCTCCACCGTTTCCTCCACAACGAATTGTCGCTCAGAGAGTGTATTCGACCAGAAGAGATTCTGACCTCTATTGGGCGGACGTGCTGTTGATGCCGAGAACGCAACCAACGGCGAGTTTAAGCGAAGAAAGTGGTGACTTCCGGAGCGCTAGGCGAGACGAAATGCCTCCGAAAAGCAGGCTGGAGGCAGTTCCTATCTGCAGGCTGGAGTCTCTCTCGTCAAACTCTTCTTGTGATGACGATGATGCCACTTCACTCCGCCCTAGAAGTCGTACAGAGATACTGTCGCGCCGAATGCTATCCGTCAAGGATTATCAGCGTGAAATCGACGAGCAAAATCGGAATCCTAGTCGTGCTCCTCGTCGGCCTGAGGAGAGACTGCCGAAGATACCGGTCCCGCTGTTCCCTGGGGAAAATATGCAGGTTTACGACCAAGCTTTCAAGTTGTGGCTCTTGGAGCACAACACGTCATTGTCAGCACTGCGCCCTCAGCCGTTAAAAGAGCGTGTGTATCGCCACCAATACGCACGGCAGAAAGTTATGAAGAGATACACCAGCTCAGCAGGAAGAATCGACCATCCCACCTCGCGTATGCCTTCTCGTTCCCCTTCGCCAAGCCAAAAGGGGAAGTTACCACCGCGTACCGAATCTCAAAAGCCCTCGGCACCACTGGGTTTGGTCCGTTTGGACCGCGATTTTGAACCGAAAGCTTCAACTTCTCGGACGTCACGCTCAACATTATTGTCCCCTGGGAACCCCTCGAAAAATGCCGATGTGAAGCACCACGCTTCATGTGCTCTTTCTCAGAGTGACAGATGTGGTATTCAATCACACAAGAATGCAAGCAACAGGATTCAACCTGATGCTGCTGTCTCGCCAAAGCAGAATTCAAACCCTCATGGGGGCCCAGCTTGTTCGTCAGGTTATCCCCGATACCCAGCAAAACAGTCAAGAAACAATCAGGAGGGAGATGACCGAGATGCCACTTCACATCCACCAAGCCCACCTTCCAGGAAGAACCACCAGGCAGAGCCGCCAACTCCGGAACACGTTCCAAGCTGGGCATCGAAACTGATAAACCGTATGCAGGAACTTGAGGAAAAGGTGACACAACTGCAGGAAGAAGTCGACCGGTGTCACTCTAATGCAGACGGTCAAGAGCCGTGTTGTCGCAATGAGCGACGTGAGGAATTCAGCAAGAATATTCTCGCTTCGTCGTCTGCAACATTATCCCCAAAAGTCGTATCACCGGCAAGGCCATGCTGTCCACGCAAGTATGGCGTTGATGATAACGCATCTACAAGCAACAACAGTACCACCCAAGCTAAAGACGGCCACATTGCAGACCCTACTGATACAACTGCTGGTGGTTATCATAGCATGACATTCGCTGAATCTACAGACGTACCACCAACATCCAACGAAGATATCCGTCGCAAGGCCACTGTAAAGCTTGCTGCTGCCGTCCAGTCCCGTGTAACGGAAGATCCGAAGAAGCGGCAGTTGACGGAGGCATACAATCATCTGAACGAAATGATCACGATGAACGAGATTGCGATCGATGATGCTCTCGCTTATGTAAAAGCAATCAGAGAGGTCGACGAAGCCAGCGCTGTCGAACAGCACAGTCAGGTCATGGAGGTCGTGGTATCGATTAACCAGGAGAAGGAGAGACGTGCTGCCGCGCTGGCTGCTTTAATTGTCCATCGTTGGGCTGAAAAGCAAGAACTGTTGGCATCTATCTTGGAAAAGGACCCGTCGCCCGAACACAAGAATATCGCGAAGCACGAGAAGTGCGCGGCAATTTCATCCCAGCTTGAGGAAAAGAATGGCGAGCTAGAGACCCTGGAGGTGGAGCTGAATGATCAATTGCAGTCGGTGAATGCACTGCCATCTTCAGCTACGGCGACAGATAAATCTTTGCAGTTCAAACTTCTGCAAGAATTGTCAGACAAGTTGTCGATGGAGCAAACAGCAAAAGTGTTGCTGGAGGAAGAGCGGCGGGAGGTCTTGACCTGCTTTTTGGAGGGTGATGCTGAAATTCGGAAGCTCGTCAAGGAATCGTTCGAGGGAAATACTCGTGTGAAGAATGTCCGACAGGATGCAGTAGTAAGTAGGAAGGTTCGGATGCGTTAGAATACCTGCTACTTCTGCTGTTGTTGCTGTCGTAGTAGTTACTGGTAAAGTTGCCGAGTCATGTTGAAGAGTTCTGGAGCGAATGCAGCACGAGTGCATGGTATGGTACCAGCATGCGCTGCTTGCAGGTTCAACGCTAAATATAAGTACTGTAGATACACACACACAATAGCAATCGTGCTTGCTCCAGCAGAGCCTTATTACCCATTGCGCCAGCGATACAGTAGATTTGATTTAGTGTAACGCGGGGGGTGTTCGTGCTCCGTTTGAACCTCAAAGCTGAATCCGTTTGAGGATGGGCCAGCATTCTGGTGGTTGATTGCTTGCAGGCGATGGAGTCAACTTTACTCCATCACTTGACTGTCAAGTCTTGACTCGACAAAGACACTGCGGTGTCCTCTTTCGTGGTCAGCGCATCAAACAAAGCTTCGCATATTCCGAACCGTACATTTACTTGAGCAATACGGTACGTTTGGATTCCCGTTCGCTTGTCAAGCACACCCCAAACGAAAAGCACTCGGGATTTATCTTGCTGTTCGTATGCATTGACCGTTTTTCACGATCCTTTCGACAATCTCGCACCTGTTCCAGCCGAATCTGAAGATTGGGAACCGCGTCATGCTTTTGGTTTTCTAATCCGATGGCCCGGTGGTCCAGACACTCGTCAAACTGGTTTCACTCTTCCATTTCCACCGCATCGCCCGCGTTGGTCGCCATGGTTTCGTTCGTCGCCTTCGCCGCTCTCGCTTTCTCCTCCGTCGCTGCTGGATCCGTTGACATCGGCCAGACCGCTCAAGTCTCCATCGACTCTCTCCAGGTCGGCGACTTCTACCGTCCTTCGAGCGACGAAGTTACCGCATACGCCGACTCGACCTCGCCCGTCCCATTCCGGCGGTCTCCGTGCCCTGGCCTGAACTCGCTCGCCAACCACGGCCACATCCCTCGCAGCGGCAAGAACATCACCCATGAAAACTTGGGCGCGGCTCTCATGTCCGTGTTCAACTTCGACAGTAACCTGACACAGATTCTGCTGAACCAAGTACCGACCACCTTCTCGCTCGACATCATCTCACGCCACAACGTGCTTGAGCACGATGCGTCTCTTGTGCACAACGACGAGTACTTCGGCGGCGACCCGATCAACATCAACGAGACGTTGGTGGAGGATCTGCTGAACCGTTCGCTCGACGGCAAAACCCTCGGCGTGACTGAGGTTGGTGAGACCCGCAGGGACCGTCTGACTGAGTGCCACGCCCAGAACCCCGAATGCGTTTTCAGCGCCAACCAGACCACGTTCGCGTACCTTGAAGCTGCTGTGTTCATCGTCGGCTGCGGTGGCAACGTGAACGAGTCGGTGACTCTGGAAGCGGCGCACTCCTTCGTCTGGAATGAGCGTATCCCGGACAACTACGTTGCATCGGCCGAGCCGATTACTTTCAGCTATATGCGATCCGTGATGGCGAAGTTGCTGGTGTTCGCATAATTTCAAGGACATAAGTTGCCGGTAATAGGATAGTGTTTGCTTCAGTTGAAAAAAAAAACCCAGCTCCATTTATCGATTACAGTATCTCTACTTTCTTGGCCTCGCCAAGTTTTTCCTTTGTGAGCAAATAAATGCGCGGGCTAGATCTTAGCAGACACATAAAAATGTCATCGCGCTCTCGTTCCAGGAAAATCTTGGCAGTTCTCTCAACTGCGTATATCGGAATGGGAACTTCGCTTCAGGACGAGTTTTCCGTATTCATCGGGATCAAGCCGCCCAATTTCGAGAGCACTTTGTTCTTTTCTTCCAGTAGACTTGCGATTTCAGAGCACTCTTCGTGAAATGCCATCTCAGCATTCGGTTTGCTCTTAACTGCCAAATTCTCCAGTAAAAGACGAAACTTGGCTCGCTTTGAGTTCCAACGCTGGGCGATGATCGCTGCAACTGCCTCGGCCAGCTTGCCCTTCTCGACATCAATGTAGACACGCAATTCGTCGAGTTAGGTACGCAGGTCGGAACTACTTGCTTCGTCGTGCTGAGAGATTTCTTTCAGGTAAGCAACAGAATCCTCAAGTGCTTTCTCGTTGGTGATGATTTGATCGTTCAGGCGGTTGTACTTGTCTGTCAACATCGTTTTCACCGGATCATTCGTGGACGGGGAGGGGCCAGCACCGATCGACTTGGGTGTTTTACCACCAGCGTACCCATTTGTTGACGTAGAGATCGCATGAGGCTCAACCTTTGCCTCGATGACAGAATGTTGGCTTGGACGTTTGTCGAAGAACAGCGATGCTGGGTTGAAGTGTTCCTTCCTCAGATCCTCGGACTGCATTGATTCCGTGGACCTTAACGAAGCTGCTTCGTTTTCTAATTCTCTTTTCACCTTCCGATTAGTTTCAAATCTCTTATCTGAAGGATGGGGCTTCATGGTGGAGGACTGGGCACTCAGTTCGGCGCTTTGTCCACGTTGTACCAACCTCCGAAGACTAGTCACTTCATCGCCAAGATATTTTAGCCGATTCATCATTTTGCGGGTCCACTTCCTGACGCACTGCCGACAACAACACCCATCCGTTAGAATGTTGCCACCATGGTCAGGCTTTCGTTCTCGTGCCGAGGCGTTGGTGGCAGATGTAGCATCGGCAGGCTTGGTGCCATTGCCTCGAGGTGAACGGGGCGAGGAATCTCTTGCAGAAATATTGGCAGCTAAAGCCGCGAATGACCCCTTTTCACTCCACACGCGCTTACTTGATTCGTCAATGGGAGACATCTCTGCCCTATTATCTTCCGTACTTCGTTTTCGCTTGAAAGGAAGAGAGCTGGAAGCAGTATTCGTTGTGGTAACCTTCGAGTTGCCGCGACGAGTAATCACACGTCGAGCTTCCAACAGCTTCTGCTTTAGTTGGCGTCGTTTCTCCTTGTCTTGAGCAGCCCTCGACAGATACTCGTCGAGTGACCCCCACCGGCGGTGCATTGTCTGGTTTCGAGAAATTTAACGTCTTGGAAACCGTGTCTTGGTCGAATAGCTTGTGTTTCGAGTTAGCAAGCGGGTTCTGTGACGAGAACGACTTGCGTGATGTGAGGGTTGTGACCTTCCACTTTATCATTAGCATTGGTTGGTGGCTAGCAGATTGTCGAGCGTCGCACGGGGTGGCCTTGGTCATGTGAGAACGCAGCGCGTGAGCACTTGAAAGTGTCTTTAAACACCTCCTGCAGCGATGGACGCCGCTCGATATCCCCATGTCCCTCTTGTTTCTGCGCACTCCCTTCCGGTCATACAGGAACACTTTGTTGAGGGTTTCTGGAGCGCCAGGGGGTTGACGAGGACTTTGCCGCACCTGGAGCAGGTTCGGCCCCTCTCCTCCTCCGTCACTCGGTTCGGGGTCATTTTCTTGCCAGGTATCTTGATGGTGCGTGGAATTGGCGATCGGCTATCGGTTGTGAGCAGCAGCGCCTCCATCGTTTGGGTCCTTCAGCGTCGGTTATAAAGTGCCGAGTGACCAGTGAGCGGTTGGTGCGAAAAAAATTGGACTGGTGAAAAGTGTGACCTGTTTCTTGCAAAGCCCTCACGCCACCAGCTGCGTGCTGCACCACCTCGCAGGATTAGAGCTCAGGGTATTCTATGCCGGGGTGGAAAAGCCCGCGAATAACCGATGGTAAGGACGGCAACTTGGTGAAGTGCAACAACTTGATAACTTGTCGCTCCCTGCCATTTACTGAGCCCGGTCGTTTCTTGTTCTTACAACCTAATAATTTCGCATCCTATTCGCAGAGTTCGGACCTGAAATCCTACGATAGAGAAACCGCCAACCAAGGAAGAAGGGTGCCATACTCCACCTTGTACCATGCCAGCTGTGCATGCATTCGTGGTGTTCTTGCCACACTACTCAGCCTCGGTGTCTGTTCCGCACTGTATTGGCACCACTCAGATCACGAAAGCCGATTCACGCTCTGACCGTGCGGACAAATGACGTCGGTACATCGTTCGATAAGAATGCTAGATTTCAAATACACTTCATACTGAAACATTGTCGCATCGTCTTCGAAAGCGCTATTTCAATCACTTGTTCCAGAACCAATCAGGTCTTTAGCAAAAGCAGGTCCTTCGTAAGCAAGTATATACGGCGGCTTGATCGCAGCAGACGCATGAAGATTTCATCACGTTCACGTTCGAGGAGGTTCTTCGCGGCCAGTTCGATATCAAACTTGGAGAGCTCACCTCGATCTTTGCACTTTGGCGCTCTGCCTTCATTTTCTAAGATGGGTCCTGCCCTTTTACTGGGCATACCGGTACCCAACTCGGAAAGTATTTTGTCCTTCTCACACAGCTGCGTGGCGATCTCAGCACATTCTTCATGAAAAATCTTCTCGGCGTCTGGCTTACTCTTCACCGTCATCTTCTCGAGCAACAGGCGAAACTCAATACTCTTTGCGTTCCACCGATGAGCTACGACAGCAGCGACTGACTCTTCACGTTTGCCCTTCGCGACATTGATGTAGACACGCAATTCATCGATTTGACTGCGTAGCACCAAACTGCTTGACTTGTCATGTTTGGAAATCTTCTTGAGATACACAACCGAATCTTCGAGAGCTCTCTCGTTGGTGATGATTTGTTCATTCAGGTGGTTGTATTTCTCCAACAACAACTTCTTCGCAAGATCTTCGGCAGCTACAGTTGAAAACGGTACGTCAAGATTACATGGCTTCCCTTGATCCGAGCGAGTTGTGGTGAGGAAATTCACACCTTCAGTTGCACGCACTTTGGTTGGTGGCGCGCTACTTCTTGGAGCGAGGTTGGATTGAGGTGGGATTTGCTCATCTTCGCAATTCGACGCTGGTGAAATCCAGGAGTATCTTTGGTTTTGGTCAGCGTTTTCCAACGTTATCATTTTGTCAGCCTTTCGCGACACGTTTTCTCGGATAGAATCAGCGCTAGAACATTGCGACTTCACATTCGACGAACTCGTGACAGCATTTGGGTTGGTGATTTTATCAGAGCCCCGTCCGCTTTTGATCCCGCCTCGCAAATTTGTAACTTCATCACTAAGATGTTTCAGCCGGGTTATCATTACGAGAGCCCACCTCCGCACGCATGCCCGACAGCAGCATCCATCCGTTAGTATGTCGCCACCATTCTCAGCCACTGAGTCGCCTGAAGACGTACCCAACGCGCACGTTGAGCTGTTTACCATCTCCCGAGGTAATATCGTTGTCGTTGGAATGGTTTTCGAGATTCGTGGCACTAGCTCGGCAAATGGGCCAAATTCGTTGCAAGTTCGCTTCCTTGTTTTCTCCACGAGTGATAGCTCTTTACTGTCGTAGTCAGCGACTCGCTTGCGGCTTTTGGGTAGCGAAGCAAGGGCGCCAAACACTCGAACGTTTTTATGGTACGCTTGTCGCCATGACTCGCGCCCGACTGGCTGAGCAATCGGTCCATCGTCACTGGCATCTCCTGGCTCGCCTTTTGGAGCTCTTGAAGACAAATTGCTTGTATCATGCTCTGCACCTTTTTCCTTGGTAGCAGGCGATGAACACGAGGAATCTGTTGCTGAAGTAGCCTCTGAACTAACACTTTCTGGGTCAGCACCACCTGAGCGATCCAAGCGTTCACGTATTATCTTCTTCACCTGCACGCTCCTGTGTTGCTCCTTGCTGCACTGAGCGACATTGGGCATGCTCCCATACACTTGCTCGGCCGATGGTGGCTTAGAAAATTGACTTATCAAGAGACATGCCGTCTTCCTTCCCCTGTGAATGTGGAGTCCATGTTCGGTAGCAAAAGTCTTCCAGCATCTTGGACAACAGTGGAGCTTCTCCATGTCTGTAAAAGCTTGTGGCTTCCCCTCGGCAGCCTCGGTTCTGTGTGTGTCTCCTCCATTTGCCTGCGACGTGGCAGCTTTGACATCGTCGCACGGAGTGACGCGATTGAGATGAAGACGCAGGTTCTGTCCACTGGAGAACGTCGTGTGGCACTTGTGGCACGTCTTCCTGCCCCATCCCGACTGCTTCCGCTTCGAGTCATCGCACGGGAAAACTCTGCTTTGATGCTTCCGAAGCGACTGCGCGGATGCGAATACCCCTTGGCATTTGTCACACTTGAACACTCTGTTTTCTTTGTGAGGAAGCTCGGGCGCGTCGCACGGAGTGAGTCTTGCCATGTGCAGGCGGAGCCTGCCCGACGTCGTGAACGTCTTGCCGCACTTGTTGCAGGTCTTGGTACCGTATCGGTCCCACAGGCTCTTCCCGTCTGCTCGCTCTCCGTTCGTAGCATCGCACGGATACACGCAGTTGGGGTGGAGGCGGAGCGCCAGTCGACTTTGCATCACTTTGCCACAGTTTGGGCACGTTTTCTCGTCCGTATTGGCCTTGTAGGGCCTCGCTCTCATGTGCAAAGTGGGCGGAGCAGATGCGTCCGCACTTGGATCGGCGATGGCGGGTGGATCTTCCTCGTTAGAGACGGCGGCGACGACCAACTTCTCCATTGCGTCGAGTGTCCTGCGAGCCAACTTGGCAAATGAGACAGCTGTAGCTGCCTAAACTGGAGAAAAACGGATATTCTATGTTCAAAATATCAGCTGCTATGCTTGGCTGGCAGCCAGTGGCTGCAAAAACTACGGCGTTTGTCTCTGACTTCTGGGATTGAGGGCCAGGTATCAGTTTATTACTACTAAAGTACATGTAGTTCAGCTTCACTTTGCCAGTTCAATTGTCAGAAACGGGTTGTTTCTCCCCGACGAAAAACGGTCACGATGGTTCGCCTACATTTTTCTCGCGAGCTCCCCAGATACCAACACGTGGACGTGGTGACTCGATTTCACGACTCGCATGAAAATCTTCTGGCGCTCGGTCTCGAGCGATACCTTTGAAGCCCGTTCCAGCAGAATTTGGCTTGACAGTTCTCGGGCTTCCCGTCTCCCCTGAGCACAGTTGCTCTCCTCTGTACTCACGGGCAACGAACTAAGGGATTGGAGCTGCTTCTGCAATCGTGCGAGATCCTTGTCTTTTTCCGCGAGCTTTGCGGCAATACCAGCACACTTTTCATGCAATTCGTCTTGCTCGCTAGCTGCACGCGACGCTGCAACGTTTTGCAGTTCGTGTTCGAGCTCATGTTGTTTCTCAGCGCGAGTGTGAACGATTATTGCACTAACAGCGCTGTCGCGCTTGTCCTTCTCATTCTCAATGGAATCACGAAGTTCATGAATTTGACTCTGCAGTTCCACAGAGCTTGTATTTTCTTCCTCAATCAACGTCATGTCTGCGACCATCTTTTTTTCCTTCCTTTGGTTCATCAAAACTTGGTCATTTACTTGATTGTAAGCATTAATCAAGAGCGTCAGCTCACGCGACTTAAGATCACCCTCAGGTTGCGTGGTCAGTTCATCCATATCCCCTCCCGTTGACATACCATCGTGATTCGTATCACTGTCCGTGGGGGTAATTTCCACGCTCCTTGTTTCAGTTTCCGTGGGGTTGTCAGCTGATTCGTTTTCCTCTTTGGATTCAGACTGGGTGGGAGCTGATCGGGTATCTACCTCCACGTCGATGTCATCCGTTAAGTCTATAAAAGTAGGTGTCGAGTCACCTCGAGACGGCTCGACCTCGCCATAAATTTCATATGGCGTTCCAATGCTTTCACACGGCAAATCAAGCCGGGACACGATACGTTCAAGCTGGTTCAAACGCCTGTTGAGTTCAGCCCACTTGCGGTCACAATTCTTGCTGCAAACCTCAGTATCCCGAGTCTTGTCTCCATCGTAGCGTCTTCGACGTACATCATAAAATCTCGATGAGCTTGGCGTAGAGGCAGGTGAAACAGGTGTGCTGTAGCTCCGGGATTCACGTCGGTATGTTGCCTTCCTTTCCGGGCTGCGAGGGCGAGAAGCTGAATACTGGTCTCTATCCTGTTCATCTCTCTTGCGAGCCCAAGCTGGGGGGGATCTGGAGCGCGAGCGCTGGCGACCAAGTGCAGAAGCTGGTTTCATATTGGCTGGAGGCGTCTGCCCGAAGGTCTTTCGCACTCGCCATTGAGCATACCCGCAGCGATAAGTCCGCTCGCGCTTGACGTCGTCTCGTAGCGATGCTAGCGTCACATTCCTCTGGGCCAGCCAGAACTCGAATTTCTGCTGATAGTCTGCGGCGTTCTCGTTCGGGGTTAGAGGAACTGGAATGGGCGTGACCCCACTGCCTGAAGGCTTGGTCCACGGAGATTTCGAGTCCAGTAGCACTCGACGATACGTCTCCAGAGACATCATCTTTTCGGCTAAGAGCCTGCGACGACGGCTCTCGGGGATTTCGACTGTGTAGGTGGGCTGGGGAGATCGCGATCTCGTTCGACGTGGTGACATTTCCCCCCGTGGAGGTGGCGACGAGGATCTGTTTCGGTAACGGGGAGGCGAACGCCAGCGTGAAGACGACTGGGATCTGGCGGCGTATCGTCCAGCTGCATTGGGGGATGGAGACCGGCGATAGCGAACGGGGGAGGAAGAGCCCCACCGCTGGGGAGAACGCGATGGACGGCCTCTTGTGTTGAACGCGTCTTGCCTCGCGTCATAGCGACGATGAGGATCAGCCATTAGGTACCGTGTATCTATCCCGTCCAGCTTGGGGGATAGCTTGATGAGACCGTGGCCTCAACTAAGTGTGATTTGACAACAAGACGACTTATAGTCCGAGTTCACTTTTACCGAAATGATTTACAGCAACAAATGCAACACTTTCTTTTTTTCACAATGAGGAATCCAATGTGACGGATTCGTGGTCTTATTTACGATCCTGTCACAGAAGTTGCCAGCCCACCATTGTTGACTTCACGTTTCAGATCGCCCACGTTCCGTTCAAGTTGATCCATGCGATCTGTCAACGTTTTGGCCCAGTTGCGCATGCACTTGGTGCAGCAGCAGCCGTCCGGGTTCGTGACGTCGCCATCGTGCTCATCGTACTCGTCAGCTAGGTTCGATTCGGGCTCAGACTCCTCGACTGGTGTCGTATCAGGCTCGGACACTGCAGCATCAGTATCAGCCGAGTCATTCTCAACGACATTCACACTCCGGGTTGCCTTCGCGGGAATACTTGTTGCCGTAGAAGCGCCTGCGCTCGTAGTCGTTGGGGTTGTCTTGGTGGAAGTGGTCATCGACCCAGTCGCGTCTGTGCTCGGTGCTGCTTGACTTGGCGCAGTTGCTGGTGTTGCTGCCTCTGATGCCGTTGATACTGCTGGTGCTGCGGAAGACGTTGCCATGGATGATGGTGACTGCTTCGCAACTGGGTCTGGTGCTGAAGTAGATGCGGCCAATGCTGGTATACGCCCACTCCATGGCATACGTGGTAGCAACAGGCGCGATGCTTCTGGCTTCAACCGCTTCCCTGTAGTTGTCCAGATTGCCGTATTGCCGTGGTTAAACCCTGATGGTATCGCCTCCACCGGTTTTCCCGTTTTGTTGGAGCTCACTGCATTACTCAGCCGCAAGTTTGCGGGGCTGCGAGCCGCTTCTGCCATTTCCTGAGAGCGAGACGCTGACATTTTTGTCAAGGCTATTGATGGTGATGGTATCGTCGGGATCGGCTTCGTCTTTTGGTCTGGGGCTGAAACTGAGGATGGCATTGCCATCGTCGCTGGCTTTGCGAGTATTGTTCTTGGCTTCCTCTGGGGTGGGACTATCGCTGAGCTTGATGGCAGCCGGCCACTGATTGTCCTTGCCTCTGATGATGTTGAGAGATGAACAGAAGGTGTAGCCACAGCTCTTGTCGAAAGCGAAATGACTGTTGGCGCTGAGCTCGCATTAGTTGCCGTCGAAGCTGAGGCTCGTGCTGAAGCCGAGCTTGTTGTTTGCACCAAGCTTGACCGAGACAATGCTTGATATGATGCCAAAGACAGCATCGATTTTCTCTTCTGCTCCGGGTCGGCCGACGAGCGAGTTGGGAAATCAGTTGTCACGTGTACGCGCGTCATTCTTCCCACATCTGTCCTTGCGCGCTTGTTGACGGGCTCTTCACTCCGGGGTAGAGACTGCTGTTCGTTGTTGTCAGCAGCTGGTCTCTTTGAATTGGCAGCTAAACGGGCCCGTGCAGACTTCAAAACACCGAGAGGTATTTTGTTATGAAACTCGACACTTGGTGGGAGGTCTTCAGCTTCTTGAGCCCCAACATTTGTCGAAGGTTGCGGCCTGTTGAGCCTGAGGTAAGCAAACGCCATTCGAAATCTTCGCTCTCTTGCTGGCTTGTTGCGCAGTGACTCCTTCGTATCATTGTAATCCTTCAACCAGGTCCAAAACCGATGATCGTAAAGCCCCATTGACTCACCAGGATGCAGCGGGACAGGAATGGCAGGTAGGGTGTTGCCCTCAGTACCATTGACGAATCCGGCCCCGGAATTTTGTTCCACCTCCTTCTGGAAAATGGCTAACGCTAGAATTCGCCTCTCCAGTAACTGCCTGCGGGTCTTGTTGTTGAATAGGTGAGGATTCTCAGGTGGGGCAACTGACGAAGGCGGGGACCTTGATCTACGCGATTGTTCAGGAGAATCGGATCGTCCTCGTCGAGGCGAGTGGCCACTGGGTATCGCTTTGGAGGTAACTTCTCTCTGCGAAGCAACAGGCATCGGAGGGCGACCTCTCTCGGAGCTTCTACGAATGCTGTGAGACGATGACCTTGACCGCGATCGCGACCTGGAACGAGAGTGTACGCTTATATGAGATGGTGATCGTGATATACCAGCATGAGCGGGTTCGCCCAAAGCGGACGTTCCCGCCCTCGTGTACGCGAACGTGTGCCACAACGAGCGCTCTCTTGCCGGGTTATCACGCAGCGACGCCTGCGGCATATTGCGCGAGTCCAACCAGCGCTCAAACTTTTGGGTATACTGCGCCATAGTTTCACCAGGCCACAGAATGACGGGGATCCGCACCATTGTTTCATGAGGCCGCTTGAGCTCGTCTTCGCGTATGAACCCGTTACGAAGTTTGTACATCTCGTCGCGGAATGCCTCAACTGAGATCACTCGTCTTGCCAGCAACTGCTTGCGAAGGTGGTCAACATTCGACCTGGCTTGGTCGTGTGGAGAGGCCGATCTACGGACTTGTGACGACGACAACCTATCGCTAGGTTGCGGTGACACACCTTTGCTAGTGTAGTACTGAGGCGATCTCGATGGCGAGTGGGTCCAGCGCTGGCCATCTCGGTGGACATCACGCGGCGGTGGTGCTCGAGCTTCCAGCCGAGGCCGAGGCTCTGCACCCCTCTGCACTTGCCAGTTGGCGTACGATTTAGGAACGTCCGGCACAGCAGTGCGCCCGCGTGCCACCACTTGCGGCCGCTCCCGCGAGTAGCTTCGCTCGGGACGCTGTCTATCTGCGGTCTGTCTGACTGCAAACGCCCGCCCGCTGTCTGGCGATGGTCTCCGTTCGTACGTGTGCTCCTTGTCTTCTCGCTGAACTGGATGCGGTCGCTGCCGCTGCTGCTGTTGCACCCCCACAAATCGTCGTCTGGGGGGAGGAGACCGGGACCGGGAGCGGGACCGAGACCGAGACCGGGACCAGGACCGGGAGCGAGGAGGATGCTGAGGAGACGCTGCTCTCTGCTGCGCATTGCTGCTGGGCCTCGCCACTCGCGTCTGGGCGAACTGCAGTCGGTAGTGGCGCTCGGCCACGGGGTCCCCGCGCATGGCGGCCAGCGACAGTCGGCGCGCCGCCAGCCAGCGCCCGAACTCGCGCTCGTACTGCTGCAGACTCTCGCCCGGCCAGAGCGGCACAGGGATCTCTTGCGGCGAGCGGCGACTCGGCTCGCGAAGCTCCTGCCAGTACGCGTCTACGGACAGCACGCGCGTCGCCAGCAGCTCGCGGTACGTCATGGCCCTGGGCCCCGGAGGGAGATCTCCAGCTCGCCCGTCGTCCATCCTGGCTGCAGCGATGATACCGGGTGCACTGCGACTTTTTTCTACCGGATTGTGCCATTCATAGTGAAAAAAGTGAGCTCTCTCTCTCTCTACAAAAACTAGATTTCGTGGAAACCATTCGATCGTGTACTGTATTGAAGGAAGCGTATTCCTTTTCCTTTCACGTGATGATTGTATTATGGAGAAACTAATTCGCTGTGATCATTCAAGTCCAAGGTTTGGTTAGCAAAAAAAATCGTTTCAGTGTGTTCGCTCGCTGATACGCAAATCGTCCGAGTCTCCCGAAAGTGCATCGATATCGATGGCGACTGAGGAGGCGGGCTCGAATCTGCCGGGAGCCGTGGCCGCGCAGAGGCCCCTCCAGGGGCTGTTCCCCGTGCGGCACGTGCTGGACCTGCTGCAGCGCACCGAGCGCTTGAGCGAGCAGCTGTCGCCCGTGGCTCCGCCCAAAGAGTGCGACGAGCACCAGGAGAACCAGGATGTCAACAGGCAGAGCGAAGAGGTCGTGGCCGAGTCCCCTCCCTCCCAGCCGGACGAAGGCATGCAAGAGTTCAGCCCCGACAAGGGGGAGGAGGCCGCGTTATCCTGTCCGAAGTGCGGCAAGGACTTCTCGTCCGGGACCAGTCTCCGCACCCACCTGGCCAACGTGTACCCATGCGATCAACCGCGACCGGTGATTCTGCCGAGAGAGGGCCGACTGGAGTCCAAGACCTGCTTCAAGTGCGGCAAAACCTTCGCGAGCTGGCAGGGCCTGCGCGGGCATCTCAACCGGATCAAGCCCTGCGACCAGGAAAAGCCGGCGACGCCCACGATACGTCGTCGACCGGCGGCGTCACGAACGTGCACCAAATGTGGCAAGACGTTCTCGAGTCCGCAGAGTCTCCGCATTCACATGAACAGAGTGAAACCCTGTGACCAGGACAAGAAGGCCGTTTCGGCACCTACCACGCCACCGGCGACTACGCCCCCCACCACGCCGTTCATGATGAACACGGAAGACTTGAAGAAAGAAGCAGAGCGGAAAGCCAAAGCCAGGTATCAGGCACGCAAGGCGTATTTGAAGAAACGTGGACGCCTGGATGAACTCGGAGACCCTCCTTCGTCGTTCTACCAATCTGGTGACGAGCACAAGGACGCGCCGAAGCCGGATCTTAAGCGAAATGCCCCGGACGAACCATGCCAGGAGGGTGACAATTCAGAGGCGTCAAATGCTGAGGCCAAGAAGCCACGCATACAGGACGAACTGTCCCAAGACGATGGGTTGGCTGACTCCCCGTCCGATGTATCTGGGTTGACGTCGCAACCAAATGCCCCCCCTCACACACAACCAGAACCCGCTAAGAAAGTGATGGCTAGTGAGGGAAGCTTTGTGCAGCGCTCGAACAACGATCACGGTGGTGATTTACTCGCAGGAGGATGCAGCTGCCCCCTGTGCGTTCGAAGGTGGGCGAGGAAACTTATGAATCGGATGCAGCAACTTGAAGACGAGGTGGTGACGCTGCGCCAGAAGAAATCTACTGGAGTTGACAGTGCGAAAGCTGCTGGTGCCGGTTCGACGAACACGCCGACGCCAACATCACCGGTGATTTCTGACAAACCAACCGGAAGTCAACCTGTGGAGTTAAGTCGTCCGCTTCCGTTGGTGATGAATAGTGGTGCTTTGTCTACTAGCAACGTCGGTGCTGCTAGTCTCTCTCCAGCAAAGCCTGTGGATATTTTCAGATCGCTGACTAGCTCCAGTAATGTGGTGGCCACCTCGATACGACCAGAGGGCGCAGTGTCTGGCAGCGTGGGCAAAATCTACCCGAACATTCTATCAAGAACTGATGGTCCATCACAAACTCGTCGCGATGATCTTTCAGGAGCCGATGGCCAGCAGCAGCAGCAACAGCAGAGCCCAACTGCTTCTGTCTATCGTGGTTCCGATAAAAAAAGTTTGGTGGATGCTTACAGCCACATGAACGACCAAATTTTGATAAACGAGAGGACAGTTGAAGAATCCAGTGGCCACGCTCAAATTCTAGTGGGGTACAATCCAGATTTTCGCAGGCAGGTTGATGAACTACGTGCAGCTATCATCGCAGAAAAAAGTAAACGTGATGTTGTTGTGGCTACTCTGATCGCGCACGAGTGGAGACCCCGGCGAGACGAATTCAGGGCAATACTGGAAAGAACAGGACCGCAACACTCTTCCAATGAAGAGCAAGATTGTCACGCGAAATGGGCAGACATTTCAAACCAAGTTACCATGAAAGACGAAGTTATGGCCGAGCTAGAGAGACGAATGGATTCTCTTGGGCAATCGGGTGGAAGCAGTCGCTCTAGGTATGCGGAGATGGGCGAGCTGTCGAGCAAAATGGCTGCCGAGTACGCCGCTAAAATGGCGCTTGAAAGCGAGCGCGAATCCGTCTATCTAGGTCTTGTGATGTCCAGTACTCGAATTCGATCGTTGGTTAGGAATGCCCTGCTGTAATGAAGTACTTGAAAGTACATGTAATAGCGCCTTAACAACGGTACAATCACAATACTCACAATTCATCAATGAAACTGATGCATGCTACCAGTAGTCGGGAAAGAGAAGGAGTACATGTACCGTTGCAAGCATTTACTACAGTAGTAGAAGTAAACACCACAAATGAACACCACAAATGTAACACGTTGATTTTGACGTGCACTACACTGTACACTATAAAAGTTCGTGCGTACCCCAGGCTCAGAGGAGCCGAATGCTCCCAGGTGTAATACTGGTAGCCTGGGGTCGTCCACTTCCCCCGTCGATTCACTTGCTTTCCAAGTGATTAAACCACAAACTAAATTGACTTGACGCTTTCACCATGAATTCTGTGTTGTCTTGGACGCATGGTTGACACCTCTTTTCGCTCGCGTTGCCCCAATAAATAAATAAATGCCGCTAGTGGTGGTGTGCGGCTAGAAGCGCATTTGTAGTTCGGGAGGGACTGATCCTCGCTTTGCACTTGTTGGGGGCGCGACGTGGATCGTCGCTTCTCGAATGCCATGGTGTTAATTGCCTAGCAGTCGGCTTCCAGCAAAGTATCTTGAATATGATCGTGCGTATCAGCCTGGCATCTGGTCTGCCACTGTTCCTATGGGAAGTACTTCTGCTTGATGTACGGATAGTAGACGATAATAGCCACGAGAAAAACGGCCATCCGATCCAGCACGCCGCAAGTTCGGCTTCCCTCTGGGAAATAAAATGCCGAGGTAGATACCTTGGCCATTTGTCGAACGTGTGCCATCCACAGCCGACACCACTGTCCTAGTGCGATCGCACAAAACAGCACGACAACTTCCACGGCGTTGAAATCTGACCCTCCCGACCCTAACCGGACAGCCACAATCATGACAGCACCGCATGCCAACGAAATGACGAGTGCTTCCACGTCCTTTGTGGTAGCTTCGGACTTGAGCAGCGGGTGGCGACACCACTTGAAAACCTGAGGCCAATGCAGCTGCAATTCCTTGGCGAGATAATCTCCCACATCTGCAGCTAACACCACGAGCACGAACAGCGCGAGCTGGTTCCGAAATGACTGGTTCATCGTCTGGTCGATCAGGTCCGCGAAGGCGATGAGGGGTGACACGATACACACAAGGCCGAGCACGTCGCACAGCACGAGCAGCAGACTCTGCATGACGACCTTGCTCGTCACAACACGGAACACGATGATGATGATAGCGCCGGCCAAAATGACGAACAGCGGGTCCACCTGTGCGTCGGAGGCGATGACATCAACCTGTAGTTTCAAGTACGCGTTCATACTGGCCACCAGGACGCAGGCCTGATACACGATGAGCACGACAGCGTCCGCCCCAGAAGGTGCCAATGAGCTGCAGAAAATAGACACGAACGCGGCTTCCACGGACGCGCCGACCATCATGCGCCAGCCTGAGACGGGGTTGTTTCCGTCGAACACTGAGCTCTCCACTGCGTAGCCCAGGGCGACGCTCACGGCGGCACCTAGCGTGGCCAGCAAAAAGGCGGCGAAGTACCAGCGACCGCCGCATATCCTGTCGGCCAGCGGCGCGATGGCGAAGCTCTTGGCGCGCATGGCCTCGTTCAGGAGGCGCGCGTAGCTCTCCCTGGGGTCCTCTCTCCTCAGCGGCTGGTCCTCCAGCGCGTGCAGTCTCCTGGCCTCCTCCTCTGCCTGTTGTGCCTGCCCCTCTAGTGTCTGTGCAGCCTCCTGTTCTCCTGTGTCTTGTCTTAGATTTGTCGTTGCGGTCGCTGCTGCTGCTACCGACGGTGATGCGTTCTCGTGCAGGTTCACGGCCAGCAGCAGGCGCTGGCGGATGCGGAAGGCCAGCCAGCTCCACTCGACGGCGCCAATGGCCAGCAGCAGCTGCCCGAGGAAGAGCAGCAGGTAGGCGTCCCCCACCTCCACGAGCGCCACGACGCCCGCGGGCAGAAGCACGAACGTCAGCGCTGAGAAGAGCGTCGCGAGCGCGCACGATGAGCACGCGGCGTGGCACGGCGGCGGCCGCTCCTGCAGCTCCGTCATCGCTAACACCTAAATAATGACTGGGGAATAACGACTGTGCAGGAGGCTCTGCTTTCGTTTCTTGGGCATAGGGCTGGGGTTCGCACTCGTTTATGACCAATCGGATGGAGACCGCGACTGGCTCGCTCCTGATGGTTAATCTGCGAGCTAACTAATGAGCGGATACTGTGATGACCATAAACTCTGCTGCGTAATGAGATCGCGCTTGGACGTCAATTTAACCCGCGTCGCGAACCACCTACTGCAGGGTGCAGTATGCGGCGCTCGCTGCCGATGGTGATCAATGCGGCCATGCGATCCGTCCAGTCTTCCGACTCTCGGCGCGCTACAGTACAATCGGCCACGTCGAGGGAAAGTTCGCGTGCCTCGATGGCCAGCCATCACGGCCGCGATGTGTTGAAGATGCTGGCGAGCGGTGCCGCTGTGCACGTCAGCATACATCAGGTTGTTGTTGCAGCAGCAGCTCGATAGAGTACCCATATACTGGAGTAAACTAAACGTGATATTTTTGTAATCAAAATTATAAACAATGCGTACGGTCTTATATTTTTACTACAAAAATATAAGACCGTACGCATAGTCAAGGTACTGGTTTGTTGGCAAAAGCGTACCTCCTGCACGATCCTATATTTTCGATCACAAAGAATTTACGTTTACCGCAGTTTTACTCAAATGCCAGTGGATGCTAAATATTAAAATTAACATAAATATATGTACAGATGTAGAGGTGAACGCTATTGTGTTCGTCGCCGTATGCGACGCCTTTTTTCATGGCGTTGTACCTCTCCGTACCGATTTGCGACCCAATTCCTGACAACTATAGGCCCATTTTTAGTAATGTGGCAAGCTCAACGTGAGCCTAAACTTAAACGGCATCTTAGGGCGTCTTGAATTGGCGCGATAGCCCTCACACTCGTGACATCTGAGATTATTCGAGCTCAAGAATACTCTTTTTGAGGATTACTTCTGCGGCACACCACAACACGACGCGTACCGGTAATACAGCGAGGGAGCGGGTACTTAGCCCATTTTTCCTACCAGAGGGTGAAAGCCCATTAGCTCGGTAAGCCGGCACGATGCCTATTGTTAAAAAGTGTGCGGAGCACGTGGGCATAGGCCCAGGGCTAAGTATTGTCTTTCTGTGGCGTTCTCAGTTTTTTAATTTTTTTTGGGGGGGGAGGGGGGCTCGAGTGATATTTAGTTTTCCTGTCGACACCTTGATTTGAAGCTTAGTGACATCCGTCCTCTACATTTACGTGTATACCATAGTATTGTGTGAATAGTCTGTCCTATCGCTCGGCTCGATCTCGCTGGCCGTTGGAAGTGGCGTACATGTAGTCAACCGAAATTGTTCGCGTTTTCGTATCATCCCATCACAAATGGTACGGATACAGTAGTGTGGTTTACTGTACTGACGTAAGAAGAGCACAACCAGCCCCTAAGGCTCTAAGGGGCTGGTTAGATCTTCAGCTCGCAGCCTCAAGGCTGTTGAGATTCAGACAGGCCAAAACGAATCTCCACCGACCCGGCTTATCTCGAGAGGATATCATGGGGTCGGACACGGTTGATCGAGGCTGCGCTAGCTTCGTGAAGACGTCGCCGCGACCATGGTTTTAGATCTCGCGCGGAAGTACCTGCAGTCCCTTTCAAACGCGATCCTTTAGCTGCCACTTTAGTTCGCCTTAAATCGGCACCTATTAAATGAGCCTACCCCTATGTTTTAATCGAGGTGGACAGAGACGAGCCCGCGCAGAGATTAAAATGCTCATAATCGTTCTGGGAGTCTCCACCGCGTTCATCATCGAAGTTCCCCCCCCTCCCTCCCTCGCAGCGCGAGGGCGGTTAGCTAGCCCAGCAGTTGGAAGCTCGCCGCCCTGTCCGAGCGGCGCATGGAACCTTCGGACACCAGCTTCAGCTCGCTCTCCCGACGCCCGCAGGAGCCGTCGCAGCCGAGCAAGACGACCTTGACCCGCAACAGGCTCTTCGTGGTCCTCGCCACCCTCGCGGCCGCCGCGCTGCTCGTCTCTTTCATCTTCTATTCCATCCACGAGGACCACTCGCGCCACTCTGTCTACCTGCTTCAGGGCTGTCTTGCCATTGGCCTGCTCGAGAAGAGCTGGTGGCACTACCGCATTCGGCAGCGGTTCCTGGCTCCGCTGGAGGCGTCTATGGCGGCACTATTCGGGGGTGGCGATCCCGAGATACCACGACCCGACCCAAGCGAGTATGAGCGCGAATTGCGGCGCAGAATGGAGCCCACGGCGTATGCGGTGACCAGATTCACAGACAGGTACATGAAGGACGTGCGTGGTGCTGCCGTGACAGCGGCGTTGGTAGCGGCGTCGGCCGTCACCGCAGTAGGCACCATCATTGCAGTGCACACGGAAGCCACGGTAGTCGTGTGTGCGGCTGTGGGTTGCTTCGCTGGCGTTCTATGCGCCTGCTTTGCTCCGACGCCCAGCGACGGCGTCGCCATCCTCGTGCACGAAGGCGCGCTCACCGTGACAGCGATGAACACCATTATCGCGCACTACACGGGGTCGGAGATGCAGGTGGCGATCCTGGACTACCTGTTCGTGGCGCTGGCCGGCTGGGTCGTCATCGTGATCTCGCGCATCGTCGCGTCCAAGAAGTTGCTGGAGTGCTTCCTCATGGTGGCGCTGGATACCGTCGCGCTGCTTCACGTGACGGTCATTATGATGGAGGTGGTGGACTTTGTCGAGCACCCGCTCGCGAACAACCTGCCTCACGAGCTGGCAGTCTTCTTCATTACGATCGCGTGCGCCGAGGCAGGCCACTACTTGTTTGATCTAGTGACGACGGAGTGGCTATCTCGCTGCTTCCGTCGCTGGAGACACACGTCTCCGCGAGTGTATGGAGCGACAGACTTTGTCGTGTCGATGCTGTTCGGCGCTGCTGGCATGATGGTGTGGTGGTGCTCCATGGATATGAGCACGTGGAACATAATCGCACTGCTCGGTGCGGTGGCGCTATCTCAAGTAGGCCGCTCGTTCATGACACTGATCCACGAAACAGCCATGGCGCCTCCGTGGAACTGCACGACGTTCACGACCTGGAACAATGGCATCATGGAGTTGATGAACCCGTTCCTGGTGGGTTGGATCGTGTTCCATCCGTACGCCAAAACGATCTTGGAGGCGGAGGGCGGCTATTAAGGTTTGGAAGTTATGGTGACAGGGTGCTGAACTGGAGAGCTCTAGCCACACAAGTATTTATTGAGATGAAAGCTGTAGAAAGTGATTAAGACGCGGAGCGGTCTATGAAGGTAGCGAATGGATTCGCCATAGAGTCAACCCAGTCTTGCCTTGCTGCATTGTGTTTGCTACGTTCTATTATACGCCTTCTACGATGGCTGGGCGACATTCGTCCACCCTCCTGTGTCGTTGGGCTCTGCGTCTGCACCGGACCGTGTATCGTCCTTTCCTGCAGAGTCTTCGTCTCTATCCTTCTTCTCGATACGATGTTCCCTTTCTTTCGCTCGTAGCTTCTCCGCAGCATTGAAAACGCCTACGTTCAGATGCGAAAACGTAGTTAGGCACCTGTCAACCTGACACGGGGCGTTGCACCTACGTACCATTAGTTTGTTTCTTGCAGTTAAAACATCGCGACGTCTTCTTGAAATGTTTCAGTGCGCACGCTTCGCAAAACAAGTGGCCGCAACTACATGCACACGGGGAATGTGTTGGAACAAAACTCATCCACAATGAAACATTCGTCTCGCAATCTATCCGCTCCAGCAGTACCGACGTCGATAAACGTACATTGTCTCGATGGCGTTCCGGAATGGCCCACGACAGATTGTGCATGCAAACTGCTCGTCTTCGTTCTTCTTGCTTCCTTTCTTGTCTTCGTCCTCGCTCTCTTCGTCGGGGTCTAAAAATACATCATGAAATGCCACAGTGTCAAACGGAGGAATCAAAACAGGCGCACACAGATGCTAAAAGCTCGCACCTCGCCCCTCTTGGAGCCGCTTCTGCCGCTTTTTTTCCTTCTCCGCGTACTCCTTCTCGATCTGCCATCCACTTTTGTAGTCCCCGCGGTCGTGGAGAAACTTGCAGCTATCGCCGTAGCCGCAGAATCCCGTTTCCTTGTAATCCTTGCAGATGTCAGGCTGGTAGTCGAAGCGCGAGATCGCGCGTGCCCAAGTCTGCGCCCGTATGGGACCTTGTGTTCTGCAAATGGGGGGGGGCATCAGATTATGCTAGTAACCTGTAGAATATATATATACGTGAAACGCACCCTGTGTATTTGTTCATGCCGATCTGGGACTCCTTCTTGGTGATGTAGCTCTTGTAGGCAGCCTGACCGCGATACACCTTCCCACTGTCCGCGTTCGAGCTGCCATCCTGGTTCGCCTTGATGCTCCGCTCCATCACGGCACGGGCGTCACTAACCAAACAAAACGCAGCGTAAAGCACAAACTGTCAGTGCAGCTGTATCAGCGTTCACTTTAAAGGTTGGGGCGCTTTTCTCGTACCGATCTTTCTCCGTGTCGATTTGGGTCTCATAGGTGGCGTCGCCTGCGTATTGCTGCGGCACGATCTCGCGCTCGGACGCGATCAGCTGCGTCTGCACCACGTTCTTGGCTTTCTTCACGCCGCCAGTCTGCAGTTGCAGCATTGAGTTGTTAGTAGTGGAGGGAGGGAGGAGGAAGGGGGTGAGCCCGTTGCAAGCGTCCTACCGAAAACGTGTTGATCGCGCGGTGGTCGGAAGCCACGGGAACCACAGGCACGTCCTCGTTAGCATTGGATCCACTCGGGCGCTGCTCGTTTTCGTCCTCAGCCACGCGCCGGCGCTTGCTCTTCTTGGGCTTGGCGCTGCGGAACATGGTGAGAGGTTCCAATTTGCGAAATGGCTCAGCCACTCCACACCACTTAGATGAATCGATTTAGACAGGTGAAGAGGGTTCAAATGGGAGGATCTGGCTGCAGGAAGCACAAGGACGACAACATGGAGGGAGAGCTGCATCGACAACAGAGGGCGTAGACTGAAGTAGTAGGAAATACTAGTAAGCTTCGTGGTTTATTACGTCTCGACGCCTCCGCTTGAGATGCGCAGAGGCGCTGGATCTTTCCTACATCTTGGACGTTCACAGGGCGCCGTTCTGCTCGAGCAGAGATTCGAGGTTGCCGCCCTTGTGCAGCTTCTGCACGTCCGAGTTGCCGCCGATGGACTTGCCACCGACGAACACGTTGGGTACGGTGCTCTGGCCCGAGATCTGCTCCAGGGCGTCCTGCTGCTCGCTGCCGCCGTCGATCTGGTCCAGCTCCACCACGTCGTACTTGGCGCCCAGCTGCGTCAGCAGCGTCTTCGTCTTGGCGCAGTACGGGCAGTAGCTCTTGCTGTACACCACCACGGGGGTCGAGGAGATCTTGGCTTCCACGGTTTCCTTGGCGCTCACCATCTTGATCTGCTGTTGCTTGTCTTACTTGTTGGCCCGGAAGAAAATCGGAAACTGGATGAGGAGCTGGCGAGTGTCCGGGGCAATTGCCCCGCAGGAGCCTGCTGGCCAATCCGAGTGTCGTAAAGCAGGTCGTCTCAAACCAATCGCATCAGATTGGACGGAGAGAAGTGTCGCATTTGCTTGCATCACCAATCATGCTTGCAAGGTCGGACTACGGTGCCGGCCACATGCTCATGTCATGGCCCTTGCCAAGGCCCCTTGGTGGCGGCGACGATCGAGAATAACCGAGCCCCGACCTAAAGCTATGCATAGTTGGGCAGTGTCGGGGGAAATTGATCGAGAGGCCACGCGACGCAAGATCCGCTGCCATGGAGATCGCGTTCCTCTTCTCCGAGAACGCCGCCGTTGATTGATCTTGCTTATGGTCGACTTTCCACTACGCGTTTCCTGCTGGACTAGCCGAGCTGCTGTTGGTCTTACTCGTGAGTGAGTGTCAAGTTGAAGTTGGCCGTGGAAGGCGCCATGCCGAACCCGATCGGCACGCTCAGCTCCGGGAAGTGGTGGCGCAGCAGCACCTTGGACAGCGCGTTGTGGTGGATGCAGTGGTGCACGGCGAAGGCCAGTTCACGGCTAAACGTGGACTCGAAGTCGAACTCGCAGCCGTCTGCCGACAGCATGAAGGCGGCGTGCACGGGGCGCGCCAGGGCGCTCTGTGGCACAGCGCGGAGCATCTTCTCCAGCTGCTCGATCAGCTCGATGGCCGCTAGGTGGTCCTTCTCGACGGGCGTGTGGCGGTCGCGAATGTCGTAGCGCACTACGCTCTCGTCACTTCGCTGCTGCCGGGTGGCCAAGAGCTCTAGCGGCTTTCGCAGGTGGTCCAGCGAGTGGCGCGTGTGCTGGCCCACGGAGCCCTCAATGAGCGGGCTGTGGAACGTGTAGACGGCGTCGTCCAGGCCTCGGAGGAAAGTCTTGTGCTGCTCGAGGATGGCCAGCACGCACACTGGGGCGCCCGAACTGCCCGCCTCCATGGAGCTCATGTGAGCCAGCCCGAGGCGGGCAACACGGGCGGCGGCGACGCGAAAGCGGAGCATTGGTTCGGTCGAGAATCTCGAGATTTGATGCGTGTCATCGGAAATTGGGCTCAGTTCCCAGTCGACGGTCCTATGTGCGGTATACCCTGTTTGGGAAAATTTCAAAAGGCGTGGTCGTGGCCAGTTCAAATGACACTTCCGGCTTTCGTACACAATTCGGTGCTTCTGAGTAGAGACCAACTATATCCGCACCTAGGTGAATTGGCCTGTAATTTGGCAAATACCATTGCCAACCACCAACAAGCTGAATGGGTAGTATAGGCCAACATCAGCTGCACTGCAGTTGCAGCTATGGAGCCGCAGGAACACTTCTTCATCGACTGTCTTCGCACCGGAAGCATCATATGATCAATCAAATAGCAGACCTAGCTATGAGTTACAAAATCAAATACCCGTAACTCCCTTCATTTAGTGAGGTCCAAAGTCCGTTTTACAAGGGTCCACACATGACATGAATCCTTCCGTATCTCGCATTTGTGATCTGCTTGACATCTTGGGCGTTGGTATCTCGGCCTTTCATGTCTCAGTCGTTCTTGGAGCTGTTGTAGGTGCTACTGCCGCTGTTGGACACGTTACAGTGGCTGGTGCAGCTCGAGATCATCGCTTTGGTTCTGCGGAAGCCCCAGATCTGCCACATCCTGCTGATTGCCGACGATATCTACGAGCAGTTGGTGTACCAGAACGAGGGTGATGTGTTTGTTACGCCGCCGTCGCTCGAGCCGAGCATTTCACCCGTCGACGCCGGTTTGTTTAGTACCCTCAGGTCCGCCTCGAACGGGTTGGTGTCGATTTGCTTACTGCAGGAGCCAACGCGCGTAGGTGGGTCTTGTACAGCAGAGGACGCGCACGGCGAGCTGCACGCCGGTCCTAAGCGCCAGTAAGTGTTAGCACAAACTGAGTAGGTCGTATAAGATCGCGGCGTAGATCGCGTAGTCTTCGATAAAATGGCTGTGAGGTACTCCGGGAAATGCAGATCAGGCAACGCTTCTAGGTCTTTTGTGCAGCGGGGCTGCGTAGTGTAGTGCATCAGAGGAAGGCGTATGACTCTCCGAGGCTTAGCTGGCGGTTCTCCGAACCCTTAAGTCTCCGCAGAGGCTTAGATCACTCTAGTATTACTAACTAGAGACTCAACGAGTCGGTATTCCTAACCCAAGGTAAATACACTCTTTGATGCTAAAACTGAACTGCTATTTGTTTGCTTATCTGCGGCAAAGTCGCCTGTGGTGTAAATGTATGACTTTAACTATCTATCATAGTTAAACTTAATCAAATGCATATCGAGTGGCTCTGAAGCTACGTACTGAGATCCTGTTAATAGNCGTCAAGGTGACACGTAATGTGGCTACACTACGTGCGACCTTCGTGTAACCCCGTTACATTTTGGGTGAGCTTCAAGTCCTCCTGGCGTCACTCGATGCCCTAGATAATCCACTTTGTTCAATCCCCAATAGCTCTTTACCACACTGATGGACAAATTCCACTCATCACATGCATCCAGCAGATCCTCCACCCGATCACATAGTTGATCCCATGATCCGGCAGTCACCGGGATGTCATCGATATATGATCTGCGCCCCAGTACTGATGGTTTACCTGGATCAACGGGTTCTCCTGCTGCGAACAAGTCAGTCAGCTGGCCCCGGTCGCCTGATCGGAAGGTCTTCATGAACCCATACAACGCGTTGTCCACCAGTTGCTGGAACATCTGCGGCGCCTTCTTGAGACCAAACGACATCCGGTTCCACTCGAACAGTCCAAAGGGAGTGATGAATGCTGAGATCGCTCGAACTCGGTCCGTCATCGTGACCACCCAGAAGTCGCTAGCCATATCCAGCGAACAATACCATAATACCTAGTCCAGGTCTTCCAACAGATCGTTGATCAGCCGCGTAAGTCCGTTCACCAGTCGATAGTCAATGCACAGTCGGATATCCACTCTGTTCTTCTTGATAGTGATCACGATCGGCGATGCCCAGGGCGACGTCGAGTGTCTAACGATCTTAGTCGTCAAGAGTCCCTTGAGCAGTTCTAACACCTTCTCTCGGAACTGAGGGGTAATCTTCCGCACCCGTTGCGCGATAGACCTTGCCCCACCTATGTCGATATCACATACAACGCCCCTGGCGGCAAGGGCAACGCATTGCCCTTGCCGATCAGGAGGTGTCGTCTCTTCCAGACCGTCCGACGTAGCCGATCGATCTCCTCAGGGGTATTACGCTTCGGATCTCCCACCTTATTATCTTCGATCGTCATTTCGTCTGTCGTGTAGACGCTAAGATCCGGAAGCACAGACAGCTCTCTTTCGACACTTCGGCCAATAAGTCACTTCCTTTGTGATAGAAGCTCGCTCCATCTCCTCCCTTCCGACATTCGCTTAATCAGGTCGATCCTCTCGTACAGTGTGATCATGAATCGAGCCGAGACTCGGATCTGTCACGTCGGTACCCCCTCGCGGTCTGCCGGAGTCATGATCTTGAACAGACGAAGGCGGATTTGCTTCCAACGGCGAGACAGCCCTTTCGTCTTCTGATGTCGACTCCAGCCGTCCTTCTTGACTCGTCTCTGCTTCGATCTCTTCTACAAGATCTCCCATCGATCTGTCCGGATGAGCATCGGTGGCCGATCGGGCGTCATCTTCTTGACTACGGGTCAAGTTGATCGACATCACACGTGGGGATTCCGACGTCTTCTCTGCTTAGGATCGGGCATCGTGATATACAATTGATCATCGAGATCGGCCGGAGCGGCGGATCCATACTCAGCCTTGACCGTTCGACCTCTTCGCATTATCGCCCGCGGTATGGGATATACCGGGTGCCCACCGCAGGTCCTGGATCAGGTAGGTCTGCCTCCGGAGGAACGGCCTCCACCATCGCTTGGAAGGCCAGATTCTGACATTCATTATAGCGACGTGTCCCGATCGAGACGAACCCTGGTAAACGGGGAACCCGACCTCCGGCTAGCCATATTGCGACCCGTACATCCTGTTGGAGAATGAACCGGCTATCGCTGATATTAGTGATCCGCAGGTATCTGCGTCGTCCGGGTCCTCCAGCCGCGGTTGGTACCCAGCGATCTCCGCGGGTAACCCATAACTTCTCTCGATCGGAAAACGCACGTAGACGTATAGGCAGCTCGCAACTCCCCGACCTCGATCTGGAGATGTTAATCTATCGTCACCAACTTGACTCGGTCATAGTTAAGCTGCCGTCGACCACTGAGCTGGATCTCGATCTCATCTGGTAGGCAGATTGATCCATCAGCCCGATCGAGTATGATCCCAGCGGGGACGATGAAGTCCATCCCCAGAATCGCATCTTGACGTGACAGTTCACCCACCCAGATATAAAAAAAAGTAGACCAGCGATCCCCCCAGGGTGATCTTGATCCGCGTCCTTCCTTCCGTGACATACACGTTCTCACCGATCCCGACACACTCCTGACTCTGACTCCTATTGATATGGCACCCAATCTTACGAGTAAAGGCGGTATCCACGATGGACACCTCGGCACCAGTATCTAAGAGTAAGACCGCCTTGTCATTGTTGATCTTGCCTGTCATCTTCGCCTGTCGAAACCACTTTCATGATGTTTCCAGTAGCTTCGGGACTCTTCTGGTAGGAGATCCAAGGGCATCGTGACGTCCGATCGGCGATATTCATCGACCTGGCAGAGGTTTGACATCACAGCAGTTCGTTTCCCATGTATATCACATGTATTATCGCGTAGACCTTGTTGGTGATCGCTGACTTGATCTACCGATCCCTTGTCCACAAATGCTTAAATGCAGAACCTACAATGCTCGGCTCGTATCGGGTTCCAACCCGACGAGCGTCCTAGTTTAACATCTTCTCAGCCATCGCAGGCATCATGCCCGCATGCTTGGTAGGGTTATACCACTGACGGATCTGGTTGTAGCATTCTTCCATCGGGCACTTCCCAATGTCGTGAAGCTCTCCACACACGCGGCACGGCCCCATGCTGGGCTTCTGCGACGGTCACCGCGACGACGCCGACGGCATGAGCAGCCTGCAGCTGGGTCCGAGTGAACTTTTTGGACACCCCCGTCCATGTCTCGTTAGCCCTTTTGTTGCCGATACATTTTCTGTTTTAAGGATTGCATAGTTTTGGTAGCGTTTTCCAGCTAGTCGTGATTGGAGCGATTCCCGCAGCCATTTGAAAGGGTTCAGATCTATAATTTGCCCTAGACGATGCAGACAAAGGCCATTCTAAACGTCAAACGACAAAAGACTGCGGTTCAGATCCAAGATCTGAAAGACCCTCCCCTTTCAGATCTTGGATCTGGTTTTTGCCGGAATAGACCTGCGAAATGTGATGGATTTACCATAATTGAGCGCTCGACCTGTCAATGTTGATGCTTTCTCCTTGGGTTGAATGACATTCACTCTGTTAGCGCAAGGCTTCGATCGGCCACCACCAACAGCAAACAGCATGACAAGGCGTGGAAGGGTCGCGGGTGTCGAGAACTACAGCCCCGAGGACGTGGAGTCCTTACTGGAATTCGCTGGCAACATTCTTCCGACCGGTGCTAACGAATGAGAGTCTGTCCGGCAAAGCTACGAGGACTACGCAGTCGAGAACAACCGCGCAGAGCGCGAGTTTCTATCACTCAAGAAGAAGTATCAAGGGCTGCTGAACACCACGAAGCCGACTGGAGATCCAAGGTGTAGGAACAGTGTCCGACTGGCCCGTCAGATCCAGCGCTGCATCGAGGAAAATGTGTATATGGACAATGATGTTGACGACGAGAGAGCCCCCAACAATCAAGAGGACAGCCACTCGACATTGCCTCCCACACCACGGATGCAAGGTGGGCCTGATGACCAAAGAGAGCATGGCGATGAGCACCAGAGTGCAACTGAAGCTGAGTTCAGGGAAACGTTCTCCTTGAGTCCACCAACGTCACCCATTGCTACTCCCTCAAGCAATCATTTGCGCTCCCAAAATGACTTGGCTTCTTCTGAGGCAACGATACGTTTTGTGCCTTTATTGCTAGGGGATACGGTCCACGGCATCCAGCGCTTTTCGCTGCCGTCTCGCGAGAGCAATGCCAACTCGAGAAATATTCTGCAAATCCACCTGTGCTGCCACCGATCAACCCAGACTACAGATCGCCGAGTGCAAGACCAGCTCCGTCCTACTCTCTCTCCAGTACTACGGATTCTGATGGAGGCTTTCGGCAGCAAGAGCTGCAATCAATCCCTTCGCACGTGAACCGTCAGGCTACGCCACTAGCTGACTAGGCAGATTTGGTTCATAGAGATACTGGTCAGTTCGGCGGTCGCTCACGTCCAAATCAACAAGCCGGCGTGCGTGCAAGTAAAGCCACTAGATTACGTCCAAGTGGTCAAACTGCCCCAAGTTCCATTCAATGCCTCTCCCAGGCGGATCCGAGCGGAACGGAGTCAAATTTCAGTCAGTGTCATCGTCAACCCACCACCACCAACTCTGCAACACTCCCCACCAGTCAAGCGCACTCACAGCAAACCGCCTCGTCCGGGAAGCGCCGTAGAACACAAAAAAATCTCGCGACGACAATAACCGAAGAGATAGAGGATCAACGACGCTCTCGCAAGGCGAACGCCTCCGAGCGCTTTCTACAGCAGCAGCTGGAGTCAGAAAAGGAAGCGAGACGCTTTGAACGAGAAGAGCGCAGCGCGCTCAACAATCAGGTGGAGCGACTGCAGCGGCGTAATGACGAAAACACGCGCCATTTTGAGGTGCAGAAGGAACGTATGGAGCGTCAACAGGAGGAAACCATTGCCCGCATGATGGCAAAGTGCGCTGAATTAAAAGGCAAGATCGCGGTTCTACAACAAAAACTGGAAACCGAGCGCGATAGAAACCGAGGATTGGAGAACACTAACGCAAAACTTGAGATTCAGCTCGCCATGGCCCATGGCCTCACGCAACATTAGCTTCGAAAGCTTTTATGCTTGAGTTGTGAGCTCAGAGTCGCCAAGCTCCTTGTCAGGCGAGATCAAATCAATGCCGTCGCGGTTGCACGTGGCTAGCATCATTAAGCGTAATTTATGGAGTGAACTTGCATTAAACGTTAATGATGGATTCGTCAACACGGTAATATCTCGCCACGCGATCGTTCGCCTCAATATCGCAGAGCATACACCATTGAACTCTCGGGGTCGTCGCCACGCCATATCTTCTCGTATACCGTCTTGATTTGGTTAATGCCGACGCAACGGGTTCGAACCTGATGAAGTCGCAGGTAGGACATGAGAATCTTGCGTCGGTGAGCGTGGTCATTTGCAGGCAACGGTAATTTCAGGCGCCCAAAGGATCCTTGAAATGATCTCATCCCCCTCTCGGCAGCTTGTCGAGCAGAGACCAGTTGCGTGTTGAAGTTCATCAGTTGCCTGTACTCCTGGATTCTGCCGCTTGCTTGGAGCTGGCCGGGGAGTTTTGGGGTGCTTTTGAGTGGAGTTTTATTCGAGTGTCAACGTCCATGCGACTGTGTGGAAATGCTGTGTCTGCAATTGCGTAGTATCCTTCGGGTGTCCGATGCACAAGCTTATCATAGAGAGCGCGCGCCATTGCTGCGTCATGCCAACTTCCAGGCCCATTAACGCTGCACCAAATCAAGCTTCTGTTGATCAGCTGCCTGTGTCTGGAGAGCAAGCAGCAGCTCCCAAGCTGTAGGTTGCGTAGGCAGGAATGGACTGGGATGAGCTTCCCGGTCGCCAGGATCCCTGGTGCCACTGCCCAAAGGATAACTGATTCTTGAATGTGTGTGCTCAGACCAGGAGACAAGAACTCCATGCTGAGGCAGAAAAGAATACACCAAGTGAACAACAACCACTCGCTTGTTCTCTTAGAAGTCCCAGATCTACAGCTTCCATCAGGAACAAATGTGAGGACGTTTGAGCAGTAATGACTGCACCTTCATCCATTGTAGTAGGCGTTTTGGATGTCGTCAACTTCAGATTCTGCAACAGGAATTTTCACTCCATCCACAAAACAGAACCCCTTCTGTAGCAGCGGGTGGCGGAGCTCGATCATTGACGCGTATTCAGCAAACATTGAGTCTTGCTCCGGCCACGAAATCGTTGCTTCTGGCATTTGCTTGAACACGTCCAGAAGAATATCCATTGCAAACGCCAGGTACCGTGTGCACACGGATGGGGAAACTGCAAAAATCTGCTGTAGGGAATACTCAGGCATCGTTGAGCTCAGGTAGTGGAGAACCAAAGCAAGAGCTGCAGCAGGTGATAGTGAACGACGGTCTGGCCTCGATCCCCCAGCAGAGTCTACGTCGTTTCTTGGGATTGGTGTGGAGTTCCATCTTAACATACCAAACAGATAAGCGAGGCATCCCATTCCAACGCGTCATCCACTCTACCTGGGCTCAAAGTACGATAGCAGGTAGTGGAAGCAGCTAACGTCGAAGCCAGTTGTGATTATAAACGCTCTGTTATTTCCCGCTCCGTAAATCGCTTCCCATGCCGTTCCAAATCGTGGCTCGGGCTGGAGATCGGCCCTCGTAAGATAGTGTTGATCGCGCTGACGTTCGCGTTTCTCTTTCTGGTCTTCGTAGGCGAGGGCAAGCATGAGCACAAGCACCGCATTCTCGTCGTTGGCCTCGTAGCTCATCCTCAGTGCACGCGGAATAGAGCGATGGTAGAAGCTGAGGGTGGAGATGCACTTCCCTAAATCTGTGCGCGGTGTCTAAGTCTAAGTTTTGGCGTCCCAGAATAGCTACGGGAATCGACCCATTATATTCGTAGCCATATGCACAGAACCATAGTCAGGCTGCAAGTCAAACGTGGCATGATGCCGCGTTTTGCTTAGATTTGCGGCAAGCATCCTATTGGCCAAAAATACCGATTTTGATTCGGAAACACCCCATGGTGTCGATAAATTACGGTCAAATCCCATGATGTGGATGTCGCACTGGGAAAAGACGGCACCTTCGATAAATTACGGGAAACGTGTGAGCAAAGCGGCGTGCTGCCACTCGACAGCGGATGAAGCGGGCGGCATGCTCCTTGGGCAGACATTGCAGGCGGGCGAGGCCGTCTAAGCACGACATCGCCATGACAGTGACGGCGGTTCAATCCCGCCGGTGCAAGCGCTGATCATGTGTTTTGCCTATTCCGCTGGATTGACGGTGTAGTGGCATTTTGTAGAACGCGTCATGCGGTAAGATATTAAACATGCTGTCAAATAGTTATCCTACTGCTTGTGTGTGTGGTTGGAAATGCCGTCCGTGTGCATTAGGTCTAGTAACGCGGTTTCGGCACCCTCTTCCTTCAGCTCCACTCTTGCATTTGCAACAATCGGCGCATACGGCTCAGCATGGAGAGATCATCCAAGCGACATGCCAAGCGAGCCAGCAGAGTGTCCACTAGAACGACGAAGCGCAACCTATCATTCGAAGCAGCAAATGGCGCGCCAAGCGAGGATTGCAATAACCACCACGATTCAAGTGGGGGTGAATACGAGGTGGAAGAATCCTCGAAGAGGAAGACGGCATGTTTTTCGTCAAATGGGCAGGCTACGACTCTGAAGACAATTCTTGGGAGCCAGAGGCGAACATCAGCGCTGCTGCCGTGAAGGCTTTTCGCCGAAAGCGTCAAAAACGACAAGCTTCTACTGTTCATGCGTCTGTTAGTCAAGCGCATCCAACGCACATTGATCCCGACAGCATCGTGTACACAGCGGCTCAGCCTGGACAAATGGTGCCGCTGGGGCTGGCATCTTCGACAGTGCGGATTGGTAGCCACGTTTGCTTCAGACCAGACCGTGAGACCTGGATGGATGCTGCGCTCTACAGCAAGGTTGGAGCTACGTTTCTGACTGGAGTAATTTCGCGCGAGCGCCGTGTGAGAGGCGGCGGTCGTGCTATGAAGTATGAAGTTCGCTTGGCATCAACGCGTTACCAGACGGAGAAACACATTCACTACATCAGTCCCGGAAAAGCTTTGGAGGGAGTGACGAACCACGCTCGTGCTGTCGGTGTTGAGCTTGGGCCAAATGGTTGGCAGGTGTTGTGCCGCCCATACCACGAAGCGCACGAGATTGACGATATTTGGGACGACTACGAGCAGCTTGATGAGGCCAACGCTAGGTTTGAAAGCGTAGAGGAACTACCGGAGGACCAAGCTGAGGTGGGGAAAATTGCAGAGATGGAATTTCATGCAAGTGCGACGCTTGATGCTCCGTCAGATCTGTTCACGCGGGATGATGGCTCAACAGATACGAAGCTGATCCCAAAGTTCAGATCCATTTTCGAGCACTCTGCCGCATCTAGTTTCTTTGCCTATTTGCCGATCTCATTTTGGAAGAAGGTGGTCGAGAACACCAATGTGTTTGCGCAGCCACTGAAGCAACCGAATGTGACTTTGGACGAGATGATGCGCTTTCTCGACATCCTTTTCTACATGACCTTAGTGGATAAAGGTGAATACTTAAACTATTGGGGCTCGCAGGTTGAGGATAGCATTCTGAACGCTGGTACATTGGGGTTGGAGACGGTGAAGACGCTCAAGCGATTTCAGCACATCCGCAAGATTTTGTGCTTCCGCCACGACGTTGATACCGCAGATCTTTCACGTGACCCAGCGGACAGAGCTCGCCCGCTGCTCAACTTTCTCAAAGTTCGTGCGTCCAAGTTTGTGGATGTAGGTCGGAATTGTGCTGTGGACGAGACAAGCATCGCTTGCCGCTCGCGATGCGCGCGACACCAGATTGTGTTCAATGCTTCGAAGCCCACCGGGAAATACCACTTCAAAATCTACATGTGTTGCTGCTCAACTACCTGGCTGGCTTTGAATTTTCGACTTCATTGCTCAAGTGATATGGTCTCACTATTGAGTGGCGTTGTGGAGGAGGATACCGTGGCAAGACTGCAAGCAGCAACTGAGTTTTAGTCTGAGGTGCGAAAG
Source organism: Phytophthora pluvialis (assembly GCA_001314425.1). Taxonomy (NCBI): domain Eukaryota; phylum Oomycota; class Peronosporomycetes; order Peronosporales; family Peronosporaceae; genus Phytophthora; species Phytophthora pluvialis. Next base: position 69,275 of record LGTU01000302.1, read on the forward strand.
CATGTTATTGAGGCCACTCGGCCGCTGCATGGCAGTAAGAGAATTATCAACATCGACAATTTTTACTCGTCCTGCCAGCTCTTGGAGAGCCTTCGATTGTTTGGTCTGTTCTGCCGAGGCACTGTTCGAGAGAATAGCAAGCACTTTCCGCGCTGCTTCATGATTTCGAAGAAGGACAAAGAACCAAGAGGTGCAACTCGGTAAGGTATCTGCACCCGGAGCAAAATCGTTGCTGCTTCGTGGGTTGACGGTTCAGTTGTGAACATTGTCTCCAATGCCGACCCGTCTTCGATGACACAAGTAGAACGCCAAGTGGGAAACCGAAAGGTGGTGTTCAGTGCCCCTACTTGTGTCATCGAGTACAACCAATCGATGCAGGGTGTCGACCGATTCGACCAGCTACGATCACGCTTTTCGGTTGCCGATGGACACACTTTTCGGTGATGGCACAAAAAGCTAGCGATGGCTTTTATTGATCTTGCTCGGTGTAGCGCCTATATTACGCGAAAACTTGCCGGCCAGGCAAACAAAGGGCGAGACCCCATCGAACATTCGTTGTGGACCTAACGTCGGCGCTGTTCAATGGTGGGTGGAGAAACTCGCTCTGTGATACCGGTCTACTATTCGACAACACAAGTGAGATTGACATGGATGTTCTGCGAACCCCTTGCCGAGAGCAGCAAAACGAAGTCGCCACAGCTCCTCCACCTGTATGCACCCACGACGTTCATGGCAAGTATTTCTTGACTCTCGACGCAAGTGTGCATGCGTCGTTTGCCGTTTCGAAGACAGGTTTCCCACGGAAGCGACAATGTACTGCGGAGAGCACTGCGTCTCCTTGTGTTCCGAAGCCTACGACGGCCCCGCCAAACCGTTTGCGTGCCCAGAGGTGCATTGGACGTGTTGGCAAAAGTTCCACAGGTTCTACATGCCCAAAAATCTATTTTCTGCAAAAGGAAACATGCGCAGAAAGTCAGAGCTGTTTAGCGCGAAACAGAGAGGAGCGATGTTTTCACCACTAGCAGAGTCTCACGTATCGACAGATTACGAAGGATAGCTGCAAGTAGCCATACACATACTGTATTTCCTTGAAAAGCATACTGTATTTCGAATTAGTATTAGCACTTAACAACACCGTTTTGCCTGGTAACTTTACGGCTAACAGCACGCATGGTAGGCGCCACCCGCTCACACATTAACGATGACGCTTGCCAAAGAAAAGCTAAGCCTCTCTCAGAGAGTTGCATGCTAACATTCGGATTGGACGTCCTGCCGAATCCGCTAATATTGGTGTGCTTTACTGAATAGATTACCGCTGATGCCCAACGAAAAAGCAATATGATTGGACAAAAACATAAATGACCGTTGTTTGTTCGCATAAATCCGGTATTGATGCATCTTTTCTAGCGGTTTTTTGTCTCAAAACAAGGTTGTTTAACGTGGCTTAGTGTTGCGTTTAACTATGGGAGATTACCTTCTTTTGCAAAACGATGCATTATGCAGCGTTTTACCCTGCATCGGCAACAAAAGGGTTAAGGAGCTCCTGTTGGTTCTCGTTCGACAAGATGAGCGAGTTGTTGCTGTACTACCGAAGTAAAGGCTTCTCACGTCCGTTCGTCGTAACTACACAACTCAAGGGTACACGATGCGATCGACACGGACGATTTCGGTTTAAGCCAAATGGCCAAGCCACTCGGGGGTACGCCTCGGGCAACCTTCACTTGGTGTTTCAATGCACCGCGCAGCCACACAGCTGACTTGAGAGCTCCAATGGCCCTTACCGGGTCTAGCCTTACGTTCTCGCACCCCGCGACGCCGAGAACCACCTAGCTTCGTTCGTCCGCCCGCCTTCGTCCGTCCAGTTACTTTGTGCTGCGAGCTGCTTTTGCCCTTGCTCACTGTCGTGTTCGCCTTCACCTAGTAGATAGCCGACCGTTCTCCACCGGGCCAAGCCGTCCACTTCTGTTTCTTCGTAGCGAATGCTCCAGTGACCGCCACTTGCGCTCTTCGTAGCTAACCTGTAAGTGGTCGTCCTCCACCGTGCTCCACTAGCCATCCATATCAGCTCGTTAACTTCACTGACGGCTTCGATGACCTATCGGCATCAAGATCACCGAGCCAGTTGCCCCTTGAGGACTCCGATCGCGTGTTACTGCCCTCTACCAGCATCCGTCCGTCCGTCGCTGCGCATCACCCTCGGCAGCGTCCTCACAATGCCCCTCCTGGTCAGCCTCGACTCCGTCTCGTTCACTTCCGCTTCCTGCGTTGACACCTGGGTGCTGCCGACCACCATCCATACTCGTTCTGCCGCTGTCCGCCCGTGTTTCCAACCTAGTACAAAAGGATACTGGCCGTGCGCGGCGCCCTTCAAGTCTTCATAGACGGCATTGCATCTCCATCGACAAGGAACATTGCGTCTCAATGCCTACTTGCTGTCAGAGTGAGCGACAATAGCTTCGGTGATCTCCTGGAACGCCATCAAGAACGCCTGACACATCAGTTCGGTGGAGCGGCTTTTGGTCGTATTTGGTCGCAACGAAAGGAGACGAAAGAAGAATACGAGAGCAACCAGAAGTTTCAGAAGTTATCGACCGTGTGTTTAGCGAACCATCTAATAAGGCATGGTCAGATAAAGACTTCGATCGCCGCTTTCCAGACCTGAAAACGTATGCTTTGGGAATAACCAGCATCACACCAGAAACTCACTCTGCCGAAGGTGATTTTAGCAACGTCAAGCGACGTAAAAGCAAGATCCGCAATCGGCTGAAGGTTTTTTCTCTTAAAGGAGAACTTCAAACGTCCCAGTACTTCGACGTAGTCACTTTAGCATCAGTTTCGGCTAGTATTGAGTCGGATTGTGAGGCGGACAACAGTCTGGAGGAGACGTATCCTCAAAAATCCCAATCCCAGATTTCTTGAGGTCCTTGTGAGAGTCATATTAGCGTTGAGGATTATAGTCCTTAGATAACGCACCCTGCCGCATTCATCGCCGCGCATGCAGGACGCTCCGTGCGACGGGCTGTCACATAAGCACGTTGCACAGAAGAAGTGTGTGCTTCGGAGTTTTTACAAACTCCCAGTGAACGGCAGTTCACTTAGTCCCTGGTCTTGAGGGACTGGTACCAAAGATAAGGTAGAAGTAAGACTGAATTTATTTAAGTAAAAGTCCAGTTTGTCCTGCAATACAAACTGTACAATACCTATAGTAAAACCTATATAAATGCCCCAGAGCAATGATTGAGTGGCTCTCAGGACCTTGGTCACTGTTCTCGCTTCAGTGACATATGTGGCCATGTACAAAGTGATATGATCACTTTCGGGAAGGTAACCTTGTTACCCGAATGTAACCCCGTTACAGTACACCCCGACAGCATTGCGGGTGGTAAGCATTTTCCTTAATCAATGCCAGCACTCTAAATTTTGATCTGAGGTGCCATAAAATCCTGCGGTCCATTATTTCGACTCGAATTTCGAGCTCAGGTCTACTAATAGCAGAGCCCTCAGTGCTGGATCTGTACGGACGTCCACGTTCTTCCCCAGCATGCACGCAGACCCCAGCTGCGGTTGCCTCCGCAGAGCGCTACCGTAGCAGCTCAAAGGAGAAGTGAAACGCGATCGTCACGTCTTTTTATTGCCATTTTGGGCGTGACCAAAATTTGAACCAATAGTGAAAGCAAGTCAATTGGTCTGAACATCCACAAATGGCGACCGAAGCGGATCACTCACCAGCAACAAAGCTGAATGTCCATCCGCTCTGCCCCTCAGCCTCGGACGCAGCAGACAGCCCATCAGGCGGCTAGTAGCAGCACTCATACTGATTGAGCGCGCTGATGCTTCAGGAACACGAAGGCAGCATTGCCATTTAATAATGGGGTCGTCACGACGGCAACCCCGAGTACAGTTACTCCAAAAATATTTCAAGTTAGCGGTAAGGACATGCAAGCCTCGGACGAGCAAAGTGGGAGCACTGCTCGTGAAAAAACGGGGGAGCAATAAAACCTCGAGAGCAGTGTTCTCGAGGTTTTAGAGCTCCATTGCTCTTATCGCTTTATGCAGGGGAGCACGAGCACTTTGCGGTGCCCCTTGCGCTCTTGTTCGTTCTCCGCGGGTCTCACTGGCAGAAAATATCATTTCCAGTGATTGGACATTAGTCCGCTTCACTCAGCCGAAATATCTCCAAAGCTCAGTCGAATACTTACAAGATCTTGAGACGGCGGGGAAATTGCCTCCTTCCAGCACGATGGTTCTCGCCCGAGCACAACATGCCGCTCAAGAAGCAGCGTCGTTATTTGCGGTTGAACACATGGAGACTGCAATAGTCGAGCACGTCGACCAAGCGCCATCAGCCATCGAGAAAGCCCCCAGCGTCGGAGAGCCTTGCCCAGCATCTACTCCTTCGAACCCAGGCTCTTGCTGCTGAGCATACGGCGCTACTGCACCAGCAGCAAGACAAAGCGATGCCCAGAACGCAGCGCTAATGGCTGTGCAAGCTTTGACGGAAACCAGCGTGAAGAACCTCACAGATCAACAGCGCATCATTGTCGAGAAGCTTGGGGAGGCGCTAGCGGCAACACATGCAG